>JAZGTK010014907.1:0-13494 GCA_036877625.1 Ambastaia sidthimunki
AATTGTAAAGTCTATTGTGCAAACATCACAGTTCTTGTGTCAATGTAAATGAAACCTATCGGGATCAAGTGTGAATGCGCATCATGCATACGGCATTTACAAATAACTTAATTCTCTTTAAATTCTCTGTTACACGTATATTTTCAGTAACATGAAGGTGTTTTTCTGAAAGAGGGTCTTACAGCTCGATCCGCTGCAGTGGCAGAAATCCGCCCAGTTCCGCTCACAACGCCCGCGACGCGTCAATCTCACAATCCAACGCGAGAGCTTGACGCGCGGGTTCCATAGAAACGCTTTGTGAAGTCTCGCGCACCTTCCTTCGTTAAAAAAACGCGCCGATGGAAATGTGTATTCTTACTGACAAAATACAAACTAACTTCAGTGCAGAGAATTCAGACTTGACAAACCGCCTTGTAAAGCTGTAGTGCTTATTGTGACTATGTACCTTTGTGAAAGTGAATTCTTGGCACTTACTGGCATAAAGAAAACGCTAAATACATAAGCTGTGTGTATCAAGACTTACAACTGAACACCTTTCTTATTAACGTTTTGCATCCGTCACCAGACTCAATGTATTGTCTTTAGTCTTTGTCTTTAGTTTTCACATAAACACATACATAGTTTGACAGGCAAGTAGGACATCCTATCATTGCATTAGGACAGAATGCAATGATTGGATGAACATTTTTATGGTCCTTTACCACTGAAGATATATTTCTATAAATATATTTAGACCACTTCACTTAGTGATTGCTATCAGATGTGAAGACATTTTCAACCCACATAACAAAAATGTTTCTGGAAAAAAAATCACCTACCCTGCCTTTAATGTCTACGCTGTGATAGCTCTCTTTCACAAGCAATAATTGTAAGAGTAAAAGCCTGTTTTGATGATACCGAACAAATAAAAACATTTGCCCCCAATTTTATCCAATACAGATGCCATCATTGCTAAAATCTTGGCTTCAAGAAAGTTGTAAGTGAAATGTCGATCAATAACATTGTGTCTTTGAGAATACATGAAAGTCGATTCAAAATAAGTCATTGTAAAAATGTGCAGCGTTGTGAAATTGAGACATTGGGCCTGTTTCAGAAAGCAATCTATCATCAAACAATCTCTCAAGTTTTTTAAGGTTAGGCCACCGCAATAGATTGTGCCAGGGACATCTCAAAATCCCATCAAAATGTCACATCACCAGCTTTAAGGCTTTCTGTAATCCAGTCGGAGTTCAGCCATATGTTGAAAGGGCACAAGGCACATGGCAAAGCACATCATAAGCTCTCTGGAAAAGCTACAAGGAATCTTCTTTGCCTTCAGGCAACCTGTGTTGCACCTCCAGTCTGCTGATTTTATCCGAAACATCCTCCCTGGAAAATATCAAATGCAGAACCTTATACGAGACAGACACATGGGGCAGAAATAATCCCCTCCAGTCATATAAATTCAATAATTCATCATTATTTGATTAACTCATAATTGGTGGAACATACAGGATAAGAAGTATGGAAATTTAATTTTAGCAGTTTATCTAAGTGGGATGTCGTTTCAAGGGATTTTTGTAATAATAATGTCACTGTGTGACACAGCCCAGTTTAACAGAACCTTCTAAAACTTTTAAAAGAAGGTTAAAGCACATTAGCACCTAATAACCAAAAGCACAGATAAACAATTACCCATTTAAGGAGTACAAATGAAATAAACTAAGAACAAAACAATGTGTTTAATAAGAACAGGCAGATGGTGTACACAGTATTTAATGCTGCGTGTGCACAGAATTCATGTGAAAGAGCGAGTAAGTGTGTTAAAGCATCTGGTAAATGGTGCTCATGCAGTGATTTTGGTTTACTTGTGTCAGCATTACACAATATTGAAAAAGAAAAAAACAGGGCACGTAATAACGTACAATAGCTTATAGGTGCAATTATGGGAATCGCTGCCGTTACACATTGTGAACATTTGTCTCCATCTAGTGGCCATATATAAAACATTTTTTAAATTTATGTTTAGATATCTTAGTTATACGAGGTTGATATTCTTTGTTGCAATAATCAATATGATATATATTTACGTGATCAACACTAGCATTCTTAAATTACTTAAATCTTTAAACCTACAGTTATTTTCTATGACCTTGTGTGAAAAATTACTATTAATGAATGCCATTTTAAAAACATAGCTAGAAACTATTCATCCATATAATATGGACACTGAATGTAAAGTAATACGTTTGACAGAATTTGTATATGAATGTGTAGGAATATATTTGCATATGATATTAAAAAACCCAGAACGTCATAATTCATTTTATTATGAAAAAGAAAAATCTTGTAACATAGTATACAGTGTAACAGACCATCTCCCACAAGAAAAGTCCATTTGTGGATGCTGCCCAAAATAAAAAAAAAAAACATAAACAAAGCAACTGAAAAACAGTGGCACTGATGTTTCCAAACATGATCTTAACCCATGATCTTAATTTTCTAAGAGCTGTTTGTTTACAGAGAGAACATCCCTCATTAATTATAAGAGTTAGGTTAGTATGATCATATAACGGAAAGCAGAGGAAATGCTTTGTGTACAAGTGCAATATTCATTATCCAGTTTAGGAAGGTATGTTGGGGGTTGTTAATGTGATGTTGTGGGATAATGAATGTCGAGCTGATTAGTTAAGTCCTGAACTTAACAGGACATCTGATTACAGCTGAGAACTGCTTGTCCTAATATAATGCTTTAACAAACTTTCAATAGCTTTAACAAACAATCCATAACAAACACACACTGTAACCTCAGAATTACTCGCACCACAAATATATCTGCATTTGAGGTTTTTTTTGCATTCTGTGACTTGTTTTTAAGCCTTCACAACGTAATAAAGCCAGCAAATAAAAAAACAAACTGAGAAGACCTGCAATCATCATTTGCTTTGAAGATACCTAGTGTGATTTACATCAATGTTTACGAATATTCACGGCTGCAATGTTATGCAGCTCCCATAATAATCATTATTAAAGTCACTTAACTATGATGAGGTAGAATCCAAAGATTTCTGTGAAGACACTTTGATAATTAGTAAGGGAATGTAAACAAAACAAAACAACATCTTAAAGGCTTTTGCAGTTCCTATTTCAAAGCGCATAAAAGTGGCAAGTGTCATGTCAAGCATAATGTTGAGCAAAAGATTCCAACTACATCTTGTAATCATTCACAAAACATTTCAATGTGCATTCACCCCATTACAAAATGTTCCATCCCTACAGAATTAACCCTATATGTTCTGTACAACAGTTACATGTAGATTGGTTGAAACCTATGTAACATTAGCTCCTCTGATATACCTGTGCTTAAAGATTTGAAACAAACATCTGAAATGATTGTAATGTAAAAACTACCACAGCTGGTACAGAGAAAGGTCAGCAGAAAAGGCTGACAAAAATGTTTACACCATCAGAGCTGTTTTGAACCAGCGCTGATACACTGCTTAAATGCACAATGCTCTTTATACAAAAAATAAGCCAATGCATGCACAAGGAATGTCTAATTCACTACACAAACACAGAATCATGTATTTCAGTTGTGTGCCTACTGTTCGACAAACATTACTTTGTCATTCACATCAGTGTGTGCATTGCACTTTGTAGGGTACTTCATATGACATATAGACATGAAAAATGATCTTTACATTCATAATATGCCAAAGGTTTTATCTAAAGGAATGTTAGTGTCCTTTAAAAAATATGAAAATTTAAAAAGATAAAAACGGCCTTTGCATTACAAAAAAAATCTGAATTTTGGTGAATCCTGGACAAAACATGTTCAGGTTATATTTCATTCCAAAATCAAGAGAAAAAAATATTCTGCACAATAGAAATTAAGCCCATTTTTAGGAGTAATTCAATGTTTTTTTTAGTACATTACTGTAATGTATTCAGAGGTTAAAAGACTGCAATACACCTTTAACATAAACATCGAACATAAATGTAATACAACAAAATTTACCATGATGTGTCAACACTATATAATTTTTTACTTTAGGATAAAGCACAGCTATGAACTCTTCACTGAGCTGCGATTTGTATAAGTAGGCAGCACCTATAGCTGATTGTTGTTTTTGTTTCCTAATTAATGTTCTTATACTGTTGTGAGGGACTATATCTATATGTGAGGGACTATAATTTTCCAGTGGATGAAATTTAATGATTTTACTCTGCGTTGTGCCAAAAGACACCTTGCAGACCTGATTATATTCCCAATATAGTACAACCTCTCATACATTACTGCCTACATATATCATTTATATTTATCAATAATATATCATTTCATTACAGATTAAAGAATGTAATTTTTTATGGACAAATCATAAATGTCCTAAAAATAGGCTTAATTTTCTTAAAGCAAAACATATGTTTCTTTTCTCTTGATTTTGGGGTGAAATAACATGTTTGTGATAAGTTTCAAAGAATCTGCCCCTATGGGGGCACAAATGGGGCATAACCATCACCTTCAGCATGTAATGTGTCTTGTATCTGCATAATAGATTTGTCTCCTATTTACACAGGCAGGAAATAAAGTCAGTATACCCTCCCAACCCACCCCATGTCAGCTTTTCCATAAAGACCACAGAATAGGAATCTCACATTTAACTTTTCACCATTACACAGATTAAAGAACCCACACAGAGTTTTCAATCAGGTCTGTATCAGCCTAATTCCAAAACCTTCAGAGCACTTTCTACATACAGAACATCTGCAGTATATCACTGATCTTACTTTGTACATTATTTGCAAGGTCATGGCTCAATACAGACTTTCTGAACACAGAAGAATAACACAGCAGGGTCAAAACTCATGGTAGCTGTAGTGTGTAAAATACACATTTACACTTGTGTGCATCTGTATAAGGAGGTCTGCATTACCTTGCATTTTTAATGGCTGACAGCCTGCAGAAAGAGTGCGTGTGAACAGTGAATAATACATTTCTAAGGGACAGTTGGGTGGCCATGTGCTGTGCTACTGCCATAAGGTTTTTCTATCACCTCTATAGGGCTCAATAAGGCATGATATCATATGCACAGCTAATTTAATCTGTCGATGTCACGTGCATTCGCATCAGATTCGTTCTGCAAATCTGTGTGTTTGTGCATGATCTTTAGTGTGTTTCTCAAAATGAAATGTACATCTCTCATGGTTTCTATAGAAAGTTCCATTGGTTAGTATAGCAATGTATGTCTTCTATGAGTTAAAGCAGCATCATATTTATAATACATATTTAGTGTCACTATAGCATATCATTATAATCTAGCAGAGTAGCAAAAACAAAAGATTCTAAGCGAGTCTGGGACAGAGCTTAAGTCCATTTACACTCTTTGCTACAGAGCCAACCAAAAAGCATGAGGAAAAAGATGAGTAAAACACTGCTATACAGACAAAAAAAAGACAATTTCTCCACCTCCCCAACAGTAGTGGTAAAACTCACAAAAAAATGCATTCTGTGTAATTATCAAGTACATCGTTCTGATTGGCTACCTTTGTGCAACAGAGGTCCAATCAGAGGTAAGACTCAGACTGTCCATCATTTTAAATGACCAATGGACAGGCCGTGTGAAAAGCTGAACCCACCCATGTGTGTACAGAAACACAGTGCAGTAAAGTCTTTGTTTAGCTCATGGCTCCTCTGTTTGAAGTCTCAGTGGTTGATTTAGGTTGTTCTCTATAAGCAAGTCATCCACAGGTTAATGAAAACATCATCCACTCAACATCATTCCCCAGCATGAAGAAGAGTTAGAATAATAGTGTAGTGAAGTAACAAATAGCTTGATCTGAGTGTCATCTCTCCTTCTGGGAAGCCTCCATAAGAGCTTGTTTTCGGAAGAGAAACCACAAAAAGAAAATAATTATAGATGGAGAGCCATTTTGTACAGTCAGCTTACATTAAACGTCCACAGGGTTAAGAGGGCAGAAGCTTCCCAGCTCAGTGGCACGTAAACAGTGCTCGCTCGCAATCAGCTCTGCTATAATTTCAAGAGTTCACCCACGGGTCACAGTCACCTCTCGCCCGCTGCAGAAGGTCACCAATTGGCTTTCACTGCTCTGATGTCACTCACGAGGTTCTGAGCCAGACATATCCCAAAAATCTACAAACATACAAAACAACAAGAAATCATAGATGTGAAAACAACCAGCCAACAAAAAAAACAAATTTAAAAAAAAATAAATTTGCCTTCCATTCGCAATTTAACTGCCTGCAAAAGCTGAAACACCACATTTGCCAGAGGAATTAAAACTATATATTTATAAAAAAGTTTTTATAACTACAAAAACTATAAAATAAAAAACACTATATACATAGACAAAGACAAATATTATTTTCATTACAATTCAGCAAACTGTCAGTGGCTCTTTGTGACGTAGAAATAATTTTAAAAAATTGTGAAATCACAAGTTTTTATTTTTAATTCAATTTGGGGTTTAACCAGCAGGTGGCAGTACGACACATATCCATGTAAAACTAACTTTCTCAGGCAAAGCCACGAATTCATAACTACATTGTTATAGTACATTGTAGTGCTTTTAACCCATTGTCCTTACCTGTAATAATGCAACACCCACAAAAATCCCAGCAACAATGATTAGATTATCCTGAAGCCACTTTTCAAACTGCCCCACGCAGCCCTTGGTGTAAATGTACTTCTGCTGGTCCAACTCCTGTTTAAATATAATTTAAAAAAGCACGTTTACTTGTTTGTAATAAGTCAGACTGAAATAAGCAAACAAAATCTTTATTCAAGTCCATCATGCCAGGCACATTGCTGTCCTCACTCTGAGCTGACCTTCAGCCTTTACCCAAGTCCAGGAAAAACAATTAGGCCTTCACCTGGTAAGACCTGTGTGCTAATCTTTTTCAGAACAAATATCCTGTCTGAAATGCTGGAGCAACTCACTCCTACGCTGAGCAGATGAAAATTCACAGAGATATAACACAGCCCACCACGTATAAGCTAACATCGAGATGATGTATTACACAGCCATACAAGAATGTATTCAGCTACTGTTGAACTATCGGATTCTGGGACGGCAGGGAATGAAATGTATAATTTGGAGTTGACAGCAACATTTGAAGGTGAAGAAAGAGAAAGCTACACAGTCCGGCTTTTGTGATCCAAGCAAACATGTTCTCCAAAGAAACTTTTGTCTCTTCGGGGAAGACGTGACAAAAGACTTTGGAAATGTAACTTTAAACCGGTAGGAAGTGAGAGGGATTTATAGATAGCCAGTGAAAGAGAAGGAAAACATTTGTATGACAACTGCTGGTGGACGTATTTATCTCAAATCTTAGTTGACCTTCTACTGGTTTTCTTTTTCCTTCCACAACCTTTCAAAACATCCGCCAGAGAAACTGAAAGCATTTAAAAACTTGGTTGGTTTATTTTTTTAATGCTGGAAGTCACAATGGGCATTTAGAAAAAAAAACGATCACAAATCCAAACAATAAATGTTGTTTGGATCATTCTGGAGTGACAAAGCACTGCAGCTCCACAGTCAACTCAAACAGGAGCACTGTATACCTCCCTGCACCCCATCACTCCTCCTCTTTAAAACATGAATGAACATCACAGCGTTTCTTGAAAGATACAGAGCACTGGCTGAAATGTGGCGTTTCTCGTGTAATTGGCCAATCAGCATTTCAACTGCATTAAGACGTCAACCTAACGTGCCTCAGCAAGGTTATTCAATGTCCAAAGCTAGACAGTCAGCTAGAAACATTAACCAAAGCAAAGAGCTACAATTCCTCAGGAATGGTTTGGAACAGAAATATAATAACATAAGAAAACTAACGGTTTCTACTTTCTTAATACATTTTTTCTACTTCAATGTGATGCAAAGTAATACAGCAGCTCACATTTTTTTTTTAAAACTTGCAAACATTGTTCACAACATCAATCATACGAACTATAAATAAATCATAACAGATATTTTAAATAAAATGAAAGCAGAGTAGATCTGAAGGTAATTGGTGACAGAGAATATCCATGGATACGAAACGAGTGCTCTCCACCCACGGTTCGCCACGGTCTCTCAGTGGCACACTGTCACTCCACCCATGCTGAGACACACTGGGCTGGCAGAACCCACTGACTGCCCAATTACAGAGCTCCACAATTTCCCGTGGCTAAAACTAGAAGCTAATTATCACTTTTAAAGGCTTAAACTGTTATTAAGGAGCAGAACATGAGGGATTCAAATGCTCTCCGAATGTCTCATG
Source organism: Ambastaia sidthimunki (assembly GCA_036877625.1). Lineage (NCBI taxonomy): Eukaryota > Metazoa > Chordata > Actinopteri > Cypriniformes > Botiidae > Ambastaia > Ambastaia sidthimunki. The sequence continues at coordinate 8,261 of JAZGTK010014907.1, forward strand.
CTATTAACCCTTCTTTGTTTCATGCTGAGGGTCGTCTGAACGCTGCCTTCTTTTTCTCTACATGTAATTCTGTATTGCCGGAATTTTTTTTCAATTAAAAATATTTTATGGATGCACACAAACTAGCTGCCAATAAAGCACTTACCCCTTGAAGCCGGACATCATAACCACACTGTGTATTCAGGACATCCTCCTGGAGGCACCAAGAGAACATGTTATAATACAAAAACATTTCCGTTCATTTTTTACATGCATTTCTATCAAGTTTATTCTTAGATATCTTTATAACAACCTTTATAACTAAACTGTATAGAAGCTTACAACAAAACAATCTTTAGAATAGAGCCTTAAGATTATAATCTTTTTAACACAACAAAATTATTAGTTGACTTCTCCTCCTGATGGCCATAGAACACAATTTTTGGAAAAGGAAAGAACAGAATAGAATCTTTAGAACAGAATCGTTGGAGAGAAACAGAATTATTAAAACAAAACAGAATCCTTAGAATAGATTAGAAGCTTTAGAACAGAACAGAATCTTTGGAGAGAAACATAATAGAATCTTTAGAACAGAACAGAATCTTTGGAGAGAAACAGAATAGAATCTTTAGAACAGAATAGAATCTTTAGAACAGAACAGAACAGAACAGAACAGAATACAATCTTTAGAACAGAATAGAGTCTTTGGAGAGAAACATAATAGAATCTTTAGAACAAAACAGTCTTTAGAACAGAACAGAATCTTTGGAGAAAAACAGAATAGAATCTTTAGAACAGAATAGAATCTTTAGAACAGAACACAATCTTTAACAGAACAGAATCTTTGGAGAGAAACAGAATAGAATCTTTAGAACAGAATAGAGTCTTTGGAAATAACAGAATCACTGAAACAGAATGTAACAAAACTTTAGAATAGAACAACAGAATCTTTAAAACAGAACAGAATCTTTAATACAGAACAGAATCTTGAAAACAGAATAGAATCTTCAGAACTGAGATTACTGCACAAAGCAAAGATGATAGGCACTAAACCCGGACCTCACTGTTACACTGCTGTGTTATACTGCTGAAACATATGTTAAACAGGTGAGGTGGCTGTCATTGGCACTCACCGCAGGATCTTTGACGCAACAGGAAAAGGGAACACCACATTTCTCTCGGCTGGGGTTTAAGTTTGTGCAGTTGAAGTAGATATTCAGGTTCCAGTCATTCGGTCCATGAGCGCCACAACACGACCACTGATGTGATTTATGACAACATGAATAATACAATCATAACATTATCATCACCGTTGCATAATCACAGCTGCCATTTACTATAAAGTTTCAATAAATTAATGACAATTCCACAATTAAATTGTGATAAACTGATGGTTGTTTCTTAAACTTTTCGCACTTTTTAATGAAATTAAATAAACTGTTCACTTTATACTAGTTGTCTGTTAGCAACAACCTAGCATAACAATGTTGTCTTTTTTTGTCATTTTTCTCAAACAACAAAATGTTATTTCTACCACACCATCAATTATTTTCATTTAAGGAAAGAATTACGTTTTAGACAATTTGGGAGTAACAGACATTCTTGTCACAGCTAATTTAATAGCTTAAAGTAAACACAAAATGTATGTAAATTTAACAAAAACATTTTATGCTGTATACTATATATATAATTTGTACAATATAAAATGTGATTTTAAAAGAAAAAGGGCACACAAAAAGCAAATAACACCTTTTTTTCTATATACATTACAGTTCATATTTCCTTTTAGGAACACTTCTCACTGAAACCATAGTCTCCTTGGTAACCAAGTACATGTTCATAAACTTTTATTAGAGCCTTATTGTTACTATTCAGAAAATTGTTGGTTATGGTGAAAATGATTCAGGGACAGTAGCAATTTGTATAAAAATACTGTATTATTTAAAGGTTTTGTTTGTATGAATTATTACAGTTTTTAAAAATACAGTAATAAAGTAATAATTAATATTTCTATGATCAATTTTAATGTTTTAATATGAAAAGTCTGGGTCTATATGACAAAAGTAAATCAATTAAATCTAGGTCGTATACATTAAAAATAGCAAAAATAAATGATTTAATAAATGCTTTTTTAATAAATAATTTCAAGACTTAATGTGACCTTCTGTAAGTTTTAATAAAAAACAACTACTGGAGTATAAAAGGTGTCTGTACTAGAGGGCATCTCATATTCAAGCACATTATATATCATTTAAACCTAAATACAGCACAGCAGAAAATGAGAGAGGATGATGCTGACTCACATATTCTTGAGCAAAGTCAATGAGGTTCTGCAGGTCGATGTCATCCCGATATGCTTTAACATTGTTGTTGATGAAGAAGTTCAGCTGGTCTTTGATCCAATCTTTAAACACAAAGGCTAAAATGCCAGCTGTGAGCTCAAGAAAGAAGATCAGGCCCAGGAACACTGAAAACTAGAGGGAGTAAAACACAAATAGTGGAATTAGAATCTAATTACCTTTCACATCCTGGTAAATATTCTAACTGACCTTATTCAAAAGTTATTACGTTATGTTGCTATTAGGTTTTCCTTTAGATTAGTTCTTTTTTAAATTTGGGTGTACTCACTTTAAATTTGAATGTAACAATTAATTTAATTTAAATGTTCATATCCATGAACATATAAACCTTGAAATGGCTGAAAACAGAAAAGCAGGTTCTGCAAAAATGGTAGACAGGCGGGTGGTTCCGGATACAAGGGTACAACTCACAAATTTGAGCAGGAACGTGTTTTCCCGGAGAGCACCAATGCATCCGGCAAATCCTAGGATGAACATTACCCCCCCCACCACGATGAAGAGCCATACAGGGTCAAAGCCGCCCAGATCTGTGATGGAGGAAATGTTTGACAGCACTCCCTGTGGGCCAGACACATCAGACAGAACTGTTGAGTTTATAGCCTGACCTTAAAATCCTCCACCACCTGCTAAGCTGTTGCATTTGTTTGGGCAAATCTCCACAGGGAGACGTACCTTCCAAGTTTTGCTCTCTACTCAAGGGTAAAATCTTGGTGTGACCTCATAACGAAGGGCAGACGTTTGCCCACTATGACACTGAACAGAAACACGGTTTCGTTTTGTATGTTTGCGTTCATTCTGGTTTGTTATGATAGTACAAGATGAGAAGGCTACAAAATTCTCTAACATTTATTTAAAACAAACATAATTTGCGACAGATTTAAAAAAGCCCAGTTTCAATTGCTAACCATTTATTTCTGTGATTAACATTTAGCCAAATTAAAAATTAAACACATTATTAATTATTTACATTGTCACCAAGGTGTTCCATAATTGGGTGACATTAATAAAGTGCCATATGGTCTACAAGTGTCAGAGCAATCAATGACCGTATTGGAGTAATTTCCATCTTATTTATCAGCCAATTGACTTTTATATTCATTAAGTCACCTCAGATTAGTGTGAATAAATTACACTCAGCTTTCGTGCATGAATACACAACGTGAGGCTAACCTTTGAGGATGAACGACGAATCAGAGATCGGTCACAATAAACCAAAACCTTATTGTCAGGGCCCATGTTACAAGGGTGCCACAGAAACATAACAGTGACATTAAGCTGCCATGGAAATAAACACAGGATACCACCCATATGCTCTCAAATGTCATGGTTTATAGGTTTAACAAGGAAACTACAGACATCAAAGAGGGGAAAAAGCAACATGGGGAGTCTCAGAGCAGCGTTTAATTTGTTGCAGGCAAAAAAATAAGAGACATCTCACTTCATTTGAAGCAGAATAAATTGTAAAGCTCAACAGAAAAAGACATTAAATATTAATTTTGCAGCTTCAGCTGACAGTCTGAATGAGACAACAAGTGTAATTGTGGGTAATTTGTTCTGGTAAAAAGTGCTGTTGTCTTTTTGATATTTACGTTTGTATTGTTGCTTAGGCAACCACATGGATAACTAAGTTAGGAATCTGAAGCATCCTTGTGTTACTCTGTATGTGTGTTTTCAACTTGCCTTTTCTGCCCATGCCCAAAGTCCAATAGCCAGGAATGCGGCGCCCAGCAACTGCAACACACAAGCACAACAGAATCCATCACATTTAAGCCACTTACACAATTCATTCCTTCTCTATAATGGCAGGAGGTTAGTGCTATGTACAGACAGCACTGTTCTCTTTATCTGAGAGCAACCTGAGAAACAGAATCTTGGCGAAGCTGCAGTCAAAGATCCGGAAAATGGAGACTTCACTTCACTGCACATCTCTGGCATAAGGTCCCGGGAGAAAAGACTTGTTTTTACCTGAATGATAGAAATCACTGGGATGTGTTGCTACAACTGCTGAAAGAAACCAGTTTTCCATCAAAGGTTTACTGTACGGTACAACAGTTTGAATGTATATACAGTAATGAATCAGTGTGCGCTTGAACGATCAGAGGCAAACCAAACTCTAATCTTAGTTTAACCCTTTACTGGTCACACACAGAAATAAAACAATAACTATAGTTACAGCCACAGATACAGGTGTGATTATTACTAGAAAAACATTCATACATATTTATGCATGCATGCATATATTATAGACTAGAGGAATGAAAGATTCAAGCTTTGGGGCAGACCTGCATCTCCTACATTAGCACCCTACCCCACTAGGCCAAGGCAACACTGGAAAATCAGAATCCAGCCCAATGTTAGTGTTTTACTGCCTGATCCAGTCACACATCAGGGCTCTATGAGGTTTGTTACAGCTCTAGCAGCATGGGAAGAAAGTAAGAGAAAGAAGGTGCGAGTCAGAGGTCGAGTGTTAGCAGCCACAAATCTCATAATCCCATTTCCCTGTGGTCTCCACTAATCCTATTGGATGGTGGGGACAGGGCTAAAGCAGTGATCCACTGCACACGCTCAATACAGCAGCACCAAATCCCTGAACCCTATCATGAAGCCCTCAGCCTGTCCTCCACTTCTCTGGTTCCTGATCCATGTTGCGTGAGAAGTATTGCGTCAACAGCATATTTAGTTATTCTGGCCAATCAGAGAACAGCTGCTATCTCACAAAGAGAGATGATTATACTTACAGTATCTCTGTATTACCGCAAACACCAGCTAATAACACTCTTGGCTTAAACTCACAGCTCTCTGACAGAAAGCAGAAGCACTTTTCCCACCAGCTGTGTCTTCAGTAAGAACAGCTTTAGCTGTTATAATGCTTTTCTTGAGCCTTGTGACATCTTT
>JAZGTK010014909.1:0-13490 GCA_036877625.1 Ambastaia sidthimunki
TAGAGGTGTGGAGAAAATACACATACACTAACAATGCAAATGAGGGACATGTACCTTAACATAGCCTGTATGTCTTTGGCTGCTGTGATGTGCCATTATAGACAAAGCAACATCCTTCACCAACTGTTGAAACTTCTCATTCCTCGCTACAAAATCCGTCTCGCAGTTCACCTTGAACACACATGCATTTTAGTTCATACTGCATGACTTTAGAAGACATTGTACATTGAAACACACAGTCCAGCGATTACTGAACACGTACCTCAACCATTACAGCAGATTTGTCACCCATCAGAAGACCAATCAACCCCTCCTTGGCTTTCCGTCCCTCTAGTTTACTTGCTTTGCTCCAGCCCTCTTTTTGTGCCTGCTCATGTAGCCAATTTTCTGCCTGCGAACAACAAGTTTTGCAAAACATTTATGCCACGTCTTATCACATGTACAAACTTGTGGCTGCATAATAGACTATTTTCGCACCTGTGTAATGTCGTTATTAAATTTCTCTAGTGCTTTTTTACAGCTGATGAAGGTATAGCCCGTAGACTTGCGTAATTTTAGAAGCAGGGCTTTTTCTGCCCCTAAACTGGGGCAGCTGGTGTAGAGGGACTGATGCTGCGTGAGACACACCTGTGAATGACATAACATGACATAACATGACACGTCATTTAATGATGTTAGAAGACACAACCATCACACAACCGTATGAAAACCGTTTACAGTCAAAACAATCTGTCATCTGTCATTAGCTCGATAACGGTATTATTTGCACAACGCACGAATCTAACTCATATAGACCGGCATGCAAAGAGCGCATAAACCTCTTGACAAACACTTTAAAAACTTAGATCGCACAGTATGAAAATGACTCAGTGCCCACCTTGCCCAGCTCACGTCTGAAAGACAGAAATAAAGAATATAAAGCCATTTCTATATCTTCCTCAGGACAAACGTGGGTTTCCCTTTTGACAGTAACAGGAATGTCATTGAAACACGCTTTCAACAGGGAGAGAAGAAAGGTCATAGGACAATTCATGCAAGCGTCACGTGTAGTGCCATCTGCTGGCCTGGAGTCATGCACTACAGTTAAGCTCAACAATAAACTAAGACCCCAATGTCTATACAGAATTGTTTTATTCTTTCTTTTATCTTTATTCTATACAGTGCCATATTCCTTATATCTTGTATTTCTTTGAATAATGTCTTGCTACTAGACAAATAAAATAAATCATATGAAATTTTCATATGATTTATTTGAAAAGTGGATCCTGTAATTTTCAATCATGAATATTACGGGATATAAATTCATGGATTTAATCCTATTAGTAATCATGATAGTTTGTATTGTGTACTGATGCAATCCTATACAATCATTCTTAGGAACTCGTTAAATGTCAAATAATCTCATTTGTCTTATATGGTGCTAATCTGTTAAACTGGTTAACAACAGACCAGAGCGCAAACTAATAAAGAGAGGGAGCGCGTGTCACTGGTGCGCCTGTCACTTTATGCACCAGGCGGAAGATAAAAGGCTTAGAAGTAATTGATGTGTGTGAATTGTATCACCTGGTCTTTGTGACTGTTTCTTTCATACACCACATGTCATGGAAACTACCAGGGAACGCTTTCTTGCCAAGAACATGTTCTTGCCAAATGGAGGCAGAGCATAATTTCAAGAAGGTATATAGATTTTTTTGATTGCGTGTTACAGTATATTCTATACATGCTATATCAAAATATCCTATTGCATCTTTTCAGCAGACATCTACAGCTCCTGGAACTTGAAACTTCTTAGTTGTTTTAACAGATCTTAGACCAACAAAGAGGAACAGGATCATTTTAATCATTTTTAAATCTATCTTGTCACTTCAAATACATTTTAACTCACAGCAAAACTTTTAAACTGACTCATTTAGGACTTTACACAGAAAAGTAGGAGTTATTATTGTGACTCAATGTTTGTATGGGAGGAGTTCCCAAAGACTAATTGGTCTGAGAAGGTATAAAAACCGAACTGGGTCTAAATCTGCAGTTTCTGCATCTGGATCGTCCATGATGAAGGTTATCCTCATTCTCTCTCTCACCATCACCCTGATCTCTCAGGGTTACAGTGGTAAGTTCAAACCTGCAATTTCTTTCATGACTGTACATTCATAAGTTAAGTTTAAAGTAAAACAACAAATACAAGTTCATGTGATGTTTCTAGTATAGCATGATGTTTATCCCAATGCATACTCTCTCTCTTTCTCTCTCTCTCGCTCTCACTCACTCTCTGAATCCTTGACGTGTTACTGCGGCTATATGTGTAAACTGAATTTTATTTAAACTTGTTCTGTTTTAATTTTTTGCCTTATGATTTATGCTTAAAATCAACTTAATCTAATTGTGTGTCAAACTATTTTATATCTTTCAAATGTTTACAAACACTAACACTACAAAAACAATAATTCATAGAAGATGGTGAATTACCTATATGACTTTTTTTCTTCTGTGAAACAAAAAAGAAGATATTCTGAGAAATGTCTCAGTAGTTTTAGGCAGTAAATGGCTGCCACTGTTGTTTGGCTACCAAGATTAAAAAATATCTTCTTTTGTGTTCCTCAGAAGCCAAAAAGTCATACATGCTTAGCATTAGATGAGGTTGAGTAAACAATGGAAGAATTTTTATTTTTAAGTGAATAATACCTTATTTAGTAGTGAGAGAACCTATTTCAGTGACTTGTAGCACTTGTAGTATGTGTTACCTTCTTCAAGTCTCATATAAAGAAAGCCGTGGGGAGCCTTTCAGTGCCTTGAACGACTGTCACTGTGACTCTAAATGCCAGCAGCATGAGAATTTCTGTTATGATTATTAAAAGCAGTGCAGTCATCGAGATGAGCATTAACTTACTATTTATTTATCATAGCATACATTTAGTGCTAACAAATGTGTTCAGATTTAGAATAAACAGCTTTGAGATGGAACAGGAGAAATTTAACAGCAAAAAAGAGGACTACAATAATAGATGGGTTGGTGTGTGTATTAGTATGGTAAAGGTTTTGGGAAAATGCTGCAGTTTTATTGATAGAAATTGTGTGTTGTCAAGCTAAACTGGACTGAGTTTTATTTAATGAAAATTAGTTTTAAAATAAACTCCATGTCTGTGTTCAGTTAGGAAAAGGCACAAACAAGTCATGTGTCAAACAAATTAAATACAAACAAAATAAACTGTAAATTGTAAACAAATGCAGGTATTTATACATAAACAGCTTATGGAGAAATGTCTCACAAACATTATGCTCTCTGTTGGGGCACATGGGACAAATGCACCTTGATATAAAACGTATGATTGTGAGAGGATTTGACCCTGAGTCCTGTTTATTTTGGATGCCAACGTGTTGAGAAATTCAGCTGTGTCTACCTGTATAGTTTCACACACTAATTCATCTGTTTTATTCACCGTACCAAACAACAAAACCTACATTGAGAGTCCTACAATGACTGTGTCATACAAAAGGTCCATCTTTGGCTCTCAAAAACATCCAGTTTGTTTGCCAGACACAGATACATAAACATAAATCATAGACATTTATGGTGGGATCTTGATCACCTAATAAAGTAAAAGTGAAATGTTTTTGTCAGTTATGGTTACCCATAACCGAAATGTGACCTCTGCATTTAACCCATTTTTCGTGAGGAGTGAACACACACTGCAAGTCGTGAACACACACACACCCGGAGCAGTGGGCAGCTTTCACTGCAGCGCCCGGGGAGCAATCGGGGGTTAAGTGCCTTGCTCAAGGGCACCTCAGTTGCTACCTGCCGGCGCTGGAATGGAACCAGCAACCTACTGATTACAAGCCCGACCTTAACCAGTAGAACACAACTGCCCCATAACAACCCAAAATATATCAATCACCCAGTAACACCATGGTAACTACCCAGAACAGTCTAACTCATTGACTTTGGAATTGCAATAATTGCTTGGTTAATTGGTTAATCTCCTACCATGTTCTTAGTTCATCTGCAGTCATATCCTGTCAGTCTGTTTCCGCTCTCCAGGCGCTAATGTTTTATTTATGTATCCGTTTCTCTCATGTCCTCAGCATTAACCGGCGTCACTGATGCTGAGATTAAATCTCTGACCGAGACACTGTACAGACTGGACACTAACAGGGCCACAGCCTCAGAGCTGATCATTGACCCACAGAAAGAGATACCAGATTCTGAGACTGGCGCTCACAATGACCTCTCTCCACGCCCGTAAGATAAAGTCACACACAAACACCCCAGCTAACAGGGAATGTTCTCAGAACGTTGGCTAACCTTCTCTAAAGGTTCTCTCAACGTTTTTTTAAGTTATATATCATATATATCAAACACTTTATTCTTGTTACAGCAAATGTTACAGAATTAAATATGTTTAAATAACATTCTTATAACCATGCAATAGTGTCTAAAGAACTGGACATTTTAAACACTGCAGGAACATACAAAATAACACTTTAAACATTTTTGTTAATTAATTTAAATATTATGAGGAACATTCTTACAATCTAAAATTGTTAGCTGGGATGCCACAAATACAAACATACGCACAAGTCTTATTGTCTTATGCATTATAATATCTCTTTCCAGATTGTTCAAGTATGTGAACGAGGATCTGTTTTCCAAGCCCACGTATAACGCTCTCCTGAGACTGCTGGATAACTATAAGAGGGTGACAGGACAGGCTGAGGACGTTCCCTCTCAGGAGACACAGGAGCAGGACACCTTCCTTCAAGAGACCATGCTGAACACAGCACTGGGCAAGGAGCTATACAGTTTCCTCCATTCTAAAGGTATGAGTTAGAAAATTGACAGAGATCACCAAAATATGAAATTGTGGTAGTCACTGCAAATTCATAACATACCATTGAGTTCCTGTAGCTCAACTGGTGGAGCATTCATTGGCTTTGCAATGGATAGTGCAAACGGTTGTGGGTTTAATTCCCAGAAACACACATACTGATCAAATGTATAGCTTGAATGCACTTTAAATGGCTTATAATAAAAGATGTAAACATATTACAATCTAAATGCCAACAAGCTGTGTGACCCATATTTCAATGCAAATAGATTAAAGATAAAGATAATAGATATATAGACATTGGATGCTGTTGTATTTATCCAATAAACATTCAGTCATTATAATATTGTTGTGTTTTGGGTCAGGTGCATATACATCACACAACGAGTTCATCCATGATCTGAAGATGATGTGGTTCGGTCTGTACTCACGATCCAATGGCAAGCTGGACTCTAGTGGATTTGAGCACATCTTTGTAGGTCAGTCTGTGTGTGATCAAATGCGACAGGCTGCATTATGCATCACATGTAGTGTGTGTGTGTGTGTGTGTGTCATCTGTAATGCTTTTCTGTATCACAGGAGAAATTAAGGGAGGCAAAGTGTCTGGTTTTCACAACTGGCTGCAGTTTTATCGGAATGAGAAACAGGGGCTCCTGGATTATTACAGCTATAGTTATGATGGCCCTGTGAGTATCTCAGTATGTGACTCAAACAAACATATGTGTGATTTAAAAGCATACATATAGCACACAATTCARTGTGGATGTCTAGTCATGTTGGAAAGATTTAACACAACATCCTTTCGTTGTCAGTGGACCACATATCCAGATGTGTTGGGAATGCAGTTCGAATGGGATGGATATTTTAAACAGGTTGGATCTGCCTTCATTGGCTCTAGTCCTGAATTTGATCTGGCTATGTACACTCTCTGCTACATCACTCGCCCCGGCAAGATGTGAGTATTTTTTAGTGCCTCTGCTCTGTCCATCCATATGAGTTTATTTATCCATTCATACATAATCCATGAGACCATTGATGTCAAAATGATAATTTGTTAGCTATTTATATCCAGTTAGTAATAAACCTATATAAAATTAAAATAATGTAATGCTGGAATAAATGTAGTCTATTATAAGTATTATAAGTCAGTTTGAACCATGTGTTTGACCGCATTATAGGTGTCGTGTGAGTTTGGGAGGAAAGACTCAAGGCATTCAGACCTACACATGGGACAAGAGCACCTATGGGGATGGAAAAAAGTACATTGCTTCTGCTTACCCGGCCACACCCTGAATCTCTGTTATCTGAGTAACAGAGCCACAAACACACCTCATCTGTCTTTAATGTCCACTTATCTTCACGTTATTTGACATTTGAGTTGACAATTAACTGAATAAAAAAAGAATCAGAAAAACATTCCTTGACTTTATTTCTTGCCGTCTAACACATACTCACATGTCCTCTCTAATTCCTGATGTCAAAACTCTACACGCCTTTTTTTTATTAATTTGGTAAGTAATGTCTCTAAACTACACTAAAGATTTTTTTCCTGAAATCTTAAAAACATTTATATCATGCACACACAAAAACAAACAAGAAAGGAACAGAATGAATAAAAAAGTGAATAAGAAAATTGTATTTATGTAAAAGAACCTTTATTACTATTATTATTATTACTAATACTTCTCAGTGTGAGCCAGTTAGAAATGTGATGTTTGAGATTATGGATTAGGGTCAGATGCACAGCGGAAGCCCAGGTTAGAGGCGGAGCTGTCGGGGGTGTTCTGACTCCGAGCTGCACATCTGTACCTATAGCAGTACGACTACAGAAAAAACATTTAAGAGTTATTATTTGATCAAGCTTTATAATCATATGTATATACTGTTTGTTTGGTATATATGTGCAGGTTTTCATCCAAAAATATTTGAACATTTTATCTTATCATGTTTGCATGTCTGTGTGTGTTTACCTTATGGCACATATAGGAGCCTCCTTTTTTGACTCTGTCTGTCCCTGATTCTGGTCCTTTCTGTAGGTAAATTGTGATATAAATGTGATGTGGTATACAGAATATAAAGAATATATAGAATTTGTAAGAGTGGATGTATTTGTTTAAACATCCAAATGAGTCTTACAGGATTGTGCTTTTCTTCGTTGGTGTGATGAACATTCCACCAGTCTGCTGTCCACTCCCACGCATTCCCCACCATGTCATACAGTCCAAAACCATTAGCAGGAAATGACATCACCTGCCCAACACACAGCTTGAGTTACATTTACATGATCAACATCTGCCAAACAATAAAAAATAATGCAAACTGCCTTAACATGACGATATACAGTAAGGTTTAAAAACAATACTTCTTTTAATCCACATTTTACTTCTTAGACTGTTTTGCTCTTTCAATATTTAATTCTATTTTCTGTTACCGGTGATGTGTTAATAAAGCCATCCTCTGCTGTGTTGTGATTAGGAAAATCTCCCTGCCACAGGTTAGCATAGTGCTGCCCTCTGGGCATGAGTTTATTTCCCCATGGGTACAGTCTAGCAAGACAAACAGAGAGAAACATGTAAAAAAAATTTTAAATGGATAGAAAATATGGATTTCATTCCACAACACACACACCTATCCTGCAGTCCTCCTCTACAGGCGAACTCCCACTCAGCTTCAGTGGGGAGTCTGCGCTCGGCCCAACCACAGTATGCTTGAGCATCAGCCCACGACACATGCAGAACTGGGTGATTCATTCTAATAACAAACACACATAGATTTTGATTCAATGTGACATATAGTGGTACATAGTTCTTGAGGTAAAAACAGACACATGAATTACTTGATTTTACAATGCCAATGATTTGCCAATGGCCAATTTAAAACGGGTAACTAAATGGTAACAGGTAACAAAATAACCAGCAAATCTGAAATAATACCACAAACACACACAGACACACACAGACACACACACTTCGTACCTGTGCCTTATTGTTGAATCTTGCCCTTCTGGGTGTCTCCAGTCTGCACCTTTCACTGGTGCCCACCAAGGAGCTGCAGCAACCTATTGACAATTATACATGAACATCCTGTTAACTTACAGACTGTTGGAGAAGCAAAGTGAGCTGTCTTGGATCTATGTGGAGATTACGATCTCTTGATCTCTTTTAAAACATCCATGCATGACAAACGTACAAGCTTATTTTCTGACTATATTTGTAGTTTTTTTTACTTATGTGTTATTATCTGATCTCTCTGTTCCACACACCTCTGTTTTTCCAAGACATTCTGTTCTCTAGCCCCTCACTAATTTAATCTGCTGGTCATAAATTTTTACATTCAATTACTGGGTACTGACAAATAACATGGTCATGAACTTTTTTTCCAACATCAAGATCTTGGTTTTCATGTTGGTTTAGAACAAAGTATTTTCAGATAACATAACTAATCCCTATTTCTTTTTATTATTTTAAGATTTTCACCATTATAAACCATTACTATTTTATCGATATTCAAATAATAATCTTTATAATCTTTAAAAGTACACGTAGTCAAAATTCAAGTAGCCTTTTGGTGAACATCTTGTACTAAAACAAATGCATGTGTTTTAATTATAACAAAAAGAAAGATTACAGTAACAGATTACAGTAACCAAGAAGCAAAATTACAGTAACAACAGTTACTGCAGCATAGAATCAAATTTGGAATCACAAGTGTGTGTCTCTTACCGCATGTGACAGGGTGCTCTTCACCTCTTCACTCAGCAGCCCCTCAAAAACAAAGGAGTCACCAAACCGCTCAGCCTGCAGACACAGACAGATAAGCGAGTGTGCATGTGTGTTCATTATATGTCTCACGTCCCTGTAAGTGGTTGTGATGTACCTCTGTAATGTAGCCTGTCCGGTTAATGAAGTGCTGGAACTGCTGGTTTGTGACTTCATGCTCTTCCATGTAAAACGTGTCCAGCCACACTTTCCTCTGAGGCCCTTCTCCATCCTGTGGTATTCCTGGATCATCAGTGCCCATCATAAACCAACCTCCCTGCTGAAGAACCAACTACACACACACATTAAACAAATATGAATAAAGCATTAACTTTATTTAGACTCATGAACTTTATTTTTACTCCTGAACACTGAAACATTATTTATTGATCGCCTTATTTATGACAGCTACAAGCATATTATAACACACCTACCTTACTGCGTATATCAGATTCTGGTGCGTGCGGTCTTTCGTTTGCTGGTTTGGAGTATATATTGGCACCATCGTGATGTTTTATTATGTTTTTCTCACTTATGTCAATAGCTCCATCCCGTTTCAGCCCCTGACAGCCACAATCTGTGCCCTGCGACTCCGAGGACGACGTGCACTTTTCGTACCCGAGCTCACCTGTATTACAACTTACTGCCAAGATGCAAGGAAATAAAACCCCAAAATTGTTTAACATAGATGCCATGGCCAGTGTGAACTCATGCTCATTGTGCAGCACACTTCCGTAAGTGATGTCACGTGACCAGTCAGCTGACATGTGGAGCTGCCCCCAGAAACGAAACTTTGAGTTATGATTTCCTGTGATTTTAACTTATTTAACGTTTTCTTTATATGTTTTGCTATATATTGTTTGCCTTCACATGCATTTCGGAGCCAAAATCGCTTAATGATTGAGTTATAGTAATTGTGCTCGTTTACTGGTTAGTTGGGTTAAACTAGTTTTAAACAAGCTAGTGCTTTTTTTAAACAAGCTAGTGCCCAAACAGACCAAATGGAAAGTGTCCAAAACTTGGGGTTTGCATAGTTTCAAATAACCATAACCAAATACGTTTCATTCTGTAATCCATGTTATTGTGGCATCTACCAGCAGGGGCCAGTTGCCCATGTTAACCAGTTTGTAGTAAATCTGTATTCCATTCCTACTGCGACTAGTAAAACACTAAGGGGTTTGTGGTTGGAACTAACTCAAGAAAAAAAAACATTTTTTTTCTTGGTAAACATTAGTTCCTTTATGCTTTTAATGATAAACACACATTAGCTGCGCCCTCAGCAAATATTATTATTAGTATATCTATTAAATGGCCAAGATGTGTTAAACTTTGTTTAAAGAAACAAAAACAAAACAACCACCAGTAAAAACATAAATTGTACTTAATTAAGTACTTGATATTACCTATTTAAAAAGGATATAAAAAGCATCTGACAAGAAGACGATCTTCTAGTGAAGCAAAGAAAATCTGGATCTTGTAGTTTTTGCATCCAGCTGACTATTAATATTAACCGCGGCGCAGCTCCTCTGAAACACAATTTCCCAGAATTCCATCGCACTCTACTGTTTATAGTGTCACTCGGCAAGCCGAAAAGAGACGAACATCGGGGCGATGGACCGCTGCTGGGCTGTATGAAGAGTTGGGATCGTAACTTTTTCAAACAGAGGACGCGACGTTTGGGAAAATACAGCGGGCACTTTTGCTCCAGTTTCACTCGAGAAAGGTGAGATCTACAGGCGATGAAATGGACCACTGGTTGTTCTGCTCAGAACTTAAGTTTTGTGATTAAATATTTATCTTATCTGCGGGAGAGCATCGCGCGCCCTATCCAGAACCCGCCCCAGTTGAAAAACTGCGTTGAGAAATTTTGATATAGAAAGATGAAGAATAATACACACTCAGGAGATGCATCATTTTGTTAGTTGGATCGTCTTAATGTGTTGTTTACACTATTTAACGCGATCATTCAAAAGTATAGAATAGGACTGGTTCCGTTATTTTTAGCGCATTTAGAGCACGCGCTTCAAAAAATTACTTTGATTTGAAAAATGTGATTTTTTTTATCTATTCGTTTAACTCGTGTTTTTTCCGCGCTTTGTTGCTTTCTGTTTTCAAGATTTGATTCTTAAGGTTATACATTTATTTTACGAATACGTGCATTAGACTTACAGCAGCCTCAGAAAAAGCCGCAAAACGCAAAATACGCGTGATGGCAGTAGTTTTTATTTTTGACAATGAAATAATTTTGTTTTGCACAACAGAGAGACCGATAGGCTTTTAATGTGCAGGTAGCTGGGTAGAAAAAATATTCACATGCAAATATCTTCTCCTCTATTGCTCTCTCTCTCTCTCTCTCTCTGTCTGTGCATATTTACGGTTTGCTTGGCAAATCATTTGTTAATCAAATCTGGTTAACAGGAAGAATCTGTTTTGTGGTGATGATACAGTAAAGGGTGTTGAGCTGGTTATGTGGAAATGTGACAGAAGAGAAGTTACATCTGACCCTTTTTTTTTTCAGATTGTATATTATTGTTCTTTTTGCCATATACAGTTAAACACCTGCTGTAGAAGGTCTTTGGAAGAGAACACATTTTAAACTCTTTTATTTTAAACTGTTTAACTGTCTATTCGTCTATGATTTTTTTATATAGTTTAGTTTATTTTACTTTTAGACATTTTTTAATTATGATACAAATGTAGGAAGGTTTTTGTCATGGATTTATATTTATATCACATGGTTTTATTTGGCCCATGGAGATGGGCAATTGTGTTTCTCAGTCACTGATGTTGTCTATGAAGACATTATATCATTAGGTTTAGACAGTATTTTCTTTATTTGTTGTGCTTGACATTGTTTGCCTCTCACCATACATTATACAAAACATTGTGTAGAATATGTATTATAAATCTACAAAATATCATTTTTGCCCGGGCCTTATGTTAGACTAATTTAAACTGTTTTCCATTTAGCACATACCTTTCATTGTGTGTTAAGTTTGTTTAATGATAAACCTGCGCACAGACCCTGATCTGACTTTTGACCTCTGACCCCTGCAGGTGGTGGAGTGGTTGCCATGGTGGATAAAATGTCAAGTTTCCTACACATTGGGGACGTGTGCTCCCTTTATGCAGAAGGCTCCACCAGTGGCTTCATTAGCACACTGGGGTAAGTTTATTGTCACTGCCTGTTATATGCTTTAAAGTCATATATTCATAAGATTTCATGTTTAATTGAGTAGAGTTTAATGGCTGTTATATGCATCAGTTCTGATGTTAGAATTCATGAGGCCCAGGACATAATAAAGATGGCCCCCAATCCAGGCCATTTTTAATTGCAAAAGCTTAATGCATTCATTTTTGAAAGTAATTATTACAGATAATAAATAATTAATAATTTTAACTGGCGGTTCATTTCATGGGTCATAGGTTTGAACTTACTGATTTTGAATGGCTAAGACTTTTCCATGAAACGTTTCAATGAATACAACAACATTCCCCTCCTACTGTTTTCTGCTGATTCGAATTTTAAAGATCAAGGCTGCATGAAGTTTCCTGTGGCTTAATCATAATCTTTGATGTGCAGATAAGAGTGTAATTCTCCTAACCAGCTGTCAGTAGTTTAACCCTGTCTGTGTATGTGTGTGTGTTCTTGATTGTGGCTGACTGATCATGGAATTTGGATGATGTCCAGTTAGCTGCTGCTCTGGGCTAAAATGGCTAAATATGGGTTCATACATACAAATGGACAAAATTATTTACCAACTCAAAACACAAACACACATTTTGGCATATGTGGTTTATGAGTACAGAACAGAGTGACAAGTGAATACATAATGGATATGTCCCTATAAATCATGTTTACATTGTTATACACATGTCATTATACACATTTGTGTCCTCATAAACCACATATTCAACCCTCCACCAACAAACACACACACACACACATACACACACGCTCATAAAAACACATGCAGGTGGAATTCCAAAATAACATCCATCTTTGTTTTAATCAGGTTGGTTGATGACCGTTGTGTTGTCCAACCAGATGCAGGAGACCTGAACAACCCACCCAAGAAGTTCAGAGGTGAATAGTCTGTGTGTATGTGTGTGTGTGTGTGTAAAAGCTTGTGTATGTCTATGCTGTGGTGATTTATTTTCAGCTAAAACAGGAAGTTTAGTAACTTATGCAATACTCTGAAGTCAAAGGTCATATGTACCCTGGAGAAAAGTTTTGTCATTTCCATGAAGATCACTTAATATAGCAACTCATTTTTCAAGCTTGGAATTATTTTGCTATTGCATTGTGAAACTGGTTGGTATTACTGTCAAACAAATGTTTGACCTCATCATTCTCAGCACAGAACTGTCCAATTTCAGTTCTGCTGAGGTTTTCCTTGCTGTGGAAATTGTTACCAACACAGAGTGCTGATCCACTTAGTTAGGAACATGAAATTATGTGTTGTTAAAGTCAACTGGCCTGAAAAGTCCCCACATCACTCAGAATGCATCTGCTGCTGACACTGAGAAGTTGGGTCAAGAGTAGGAGAGTGTGTGAGTGTGTGTGTGTGTATAAGACAAGTGTGTTCAGACATCAAGTGCAGCTTACAGCACTGTGTCAGCCATCACTTGTTAAGGTCGTTGACGTCAGTGGTTATTTCCCCCTAAAATGAGAATTCGGTCTTTTTTTCACCCTTTATGTTGTTCCAAACCTGTACGGATTTCTTTTTTCTGCTCATTTTTGATTAACACATTCACACATGAAAAAATTTAAACCGGCACATCAAAAACTTGTCACAAGAGGTTTGACATCAGCAACACGCCATTGGTTCTCATAGCTGAACATAATGTGCCATTTTCAAAAACATTTCAAGGAAATATAAAGTCAAATGGGTTTTGAACGACG
>JAZGTK010014910.1:0-13489 GCA_036877625.1 Ambastaia sidthimunki
TACCAACCCCTTGGCCCTCACCACCAACACCTTGCCTCTATGGGCTTTGACCCTCGCTGGCTAATGATGCAATCATACATGGACCCCCGCATGATGTCTGGACGCCCACCAATAGACATGCCTCCCATGCACCCTGGTATGTCTTTTTTTTTTCTTTATGGGTAGGATTTGGGATGTTTGATGTTGTCCTCAGTAGCCAAAAATATTTTCCTCCTAGAATTCCAAACACTGCATGACACATTGTTCTCCTTAAAGGCAAAATATGTAAGATATTGGTCTTAAAATACCCCAAAAACTCTATCACCGTGTTACATATTTTGTTCACTTGTATACTTGCATTATCCAAAATGTTTTCAACAATGTTTGAATCCAGAGAAATTTACAGTTTTAACCAGTGTGCTGAATTTCTTAAAGAATTTAATATTATTCATTGTACAATTCATTGTCATTGTATTAACCTATCAGGGAGAATACCTCCAAAGCAATTGATACGACGAGAAACTACCGACAACAGCAGCTCTGGATCAGATTCATTTGATCACCTCACTAGACCAATTAAAGAACATGGAGTTCCCAATGAACCTCGAATGGTCTGGGGTTCTGACCCTTATCCTCAGACAGAGCCCCTGTTGTCCTCTGCAGCTGCTAAAGGGCGAGAAGATGGAAAGGAGTCAAGGTGGGACATTGCAAAATAACCTACAAGTTTTGTTTCTCCCCTATCTGTAATAGTTAGTTTATTAAAGATTGAATTTATAACTTTTTGTGTATGTGTTGTTAGACTTGATGCTGGTCTCGAGCTTGACAGAGGACTATCAAGTGTCTACCCTCAGGACCATAGCCCACTGGAGCCCCGAGGCAAGAGTGACTTCTTCAGGGATTCATCTGAACCCTTGTCTGTCTTTACTCATGTTTCTGAAGAGGTACCAGGTCTGCTGCAGACTGATAGAGCACCAGTCATGTCATCTTTTGAGCCAGAGGAGGCTACTCTTCCTGTTGCAGTGGAGGTTGAAGCCATTGGACACACTGTGCTGAAAAGGAGTGTCTCTCAAGGCTCCAGTCATTCTCTTAAAATGGATGAGCCTAGATTTGAAGGTCTTACCATAGCGCAGAAAAAAGTGGACTTTCCTGATACTGTGGAAAGGACTGAGGACAAGTCCAGAAAAGACACCTTTGGTCAAGGGCCTACAATCAACAACCGTTCCACCCCCCCTGTGGCTACTGATAGTATGCATAAAACAGACAAGCTGCTCTTACCTACATCCAGCAAGCAGAAATCTGAGATGCGCTGGGGACCTCGTGGATCAGGAGCCGGAAGAAGAGAGGGCCTTGGAGGGGAGCGTCCAGTTAGGAGGTCTGGACCTATTAAGAAACCAGTTTTGCGGGACATGAAAGAAGAGAGGGAACAAAGAAGAGAGAAAGAAGAGCAGCATGAACGAGGAGAGCGATCAAAAAATGAAAGCGCTGCTCCTAAAGGTTCTCTTTCTGCTGCTGTAGGGTTGTCAGATGGGCAGAAGCCCACTGGAGAGGGAAAGAAGGGAGTGGCAGAAGCTGAAATTGGGGCAGCTACTGGTGGAGCAAAATCCAGAGATCTACAGACGGCAGGAGGTTCTGCAGCCACAGCTGGTGCAGAGAAATCAGACAAACCTTCAAGTGACAAACGTTCTGAACCCAAACTACCATCTCGCAAAGAGTCCAACTTCCCTCCTAGAGGTTACCGCAGAGAGGAGAGAGAGCGAGACCGAGAACGGGACAGAGAGAGAGATAGAGACATGGAAAAAGAGAAGGACTGGTCTTCTGATGCCAATTTTAAAGGCCGTGGTCGAGGAGAGTACTATTCTCGTGGACGGAGTTACAGAGGCAGCTATAGTGGGAGGGGCAGAGGTGGTCGTGGTAGGAGTCGAGGGGAATACCCATACAGGGAGCCACGGTCACGCTCGGACTTGCCACTAAGTGCCCCGGGGACTTCTGGTTTCCGCTGCAGAGAAGAAAGTGAAACTCGCAGTGAAAGCTCAGACTTTGAAGTGTTGCCCAAGCGCCGACGCAGGCGAGGCTCAGACACAGAATCTGAAAGTGAAGGCAGAGAATCTGCCAGTGACACTGGAGCTTCAGATCGTGAGCCTAGCACCAAACCGAGCAGGCCAATTCGACGTGAACTGCCAGAACCCCGCTCCTCTAAATCTGCCTCAGGATTTTCAGCAGGACATTTTTCAGAAAAATCTGGACCACGGGAAGAGGAGGGGCGATCAAAACCAGGATTTCTGTTAAAGGGTGAGGCTGCACGCCGGGGCAGGGGTAGCTTGCACAGCAGGAGAGGCGGTGGCAGGGAACGAGGCAGCCACAGGTCTGCTCCTTTCCGTCGGGCTCCTCTCAAAGAGGGGTCACAGTGGCCCTCAAAACCCATGGAGATCTTCCGGCCAGAGGAAGCTGACATGTCACGCACTGATAACACACCCTCAGAACGGCGACACACCAAATATGACAACAGAAAAATTGGAGAGGCTGGACAGAGCATCAGAGAGAGACCTCGAAGACCACGTGCTGCACGCCCTCCCAGACAGGACAAGCCCCCACGATTTCGGAGACTTAAAGAACGTGAGGCAGCAGTGACCTCAGGGGAAGCCACACCTGCCGTTTCAGGACCTACATCTGTCTCCCCTACATTGTCTAAAGCTCCTGGAACTCTTGTCACGTTGCCTGAGGGAGTGGCTGATGCCAGTGCAGCAGCTTCTCTCACGCGTGATGTAACTCCCCCTGAGCTTCCTGTGACAGAGGTGGTTAATCCTGAAGCAGGAGCCTCCACGGTTGTTGCTGCTGGCAGCAAATCGCCTGACTTATCTAATCAGAACTCTTCTGACCAGGCCAACGAGGAGTGGGAGACGGCCTCTGAGAGTAGTGACTTCAACGAAAGGAGAGAGCGAGAGGACAAAAAACAACTTGAAGCAGCTGTGACTGCAACCATTGCTGTTTCCTCTGTACCTGCACAAATCTGTGGAACACAGAACAGGTTAACCACAGAGGGTGTGGCAATCCCAAAAAGAGAATCAGCTGCGTCAGCCAAGAGGAGCTTTTCCAGCCAGAGACCTGTGGATAGACAAAACCGACGGGGAAATAGTGGGCCGAGAACAGGTCGGGGGTATGCTGGAGGCAAGAGCGAGAGAAGGGGAGGATCTGGAGCCAAATCGGGACGCAGAGGGTGAGTTGTTAAGCACTGCATTCTTACTATGACTATAAAGGAAAGAATCACTATGGTTAGGGATTTGATTAAATAAAACTTCATCCTGCATATTTAACTACGCTATGAACCACAGTACTCTTGTGGCGTACTGATCGCCCCCTCCTGCCTTGACCCAGCCCTGGCCCATTGTTGAGATTGATCTCACTTTACCGTATGTCACAAAAGTTTTCTTCCTTGACATTTTATTAAATAGTAATTAGTACCCTTTTAACACCAAATATAACCTGTATGTTTTCAAAATATTACACACCAGGGCATAAAAATTCAGCAAGGGATTCCTCATAAGATAAATGACTGTTTTAGAAACAAGTTTCTCTTTCAGGGCTAAATCTGTTTATCTTCAATGCATTTTCAAACATGGACACTTGTCCATACTTAACTATTGTGGATTGTGTATTTTCAGTTAACTGAAGTGTTCAGATTGTTTTCGTGTAAGACATGAGGCTGATCAAAGAACAGAATCTTCGTTTTTGGTGAACTATCCCTTTAAGGGCTGTTGATCACTCCACAAGTGGCGCAACACTTGGCATAGATTTAAAAGTGAGGTCACGGGTGTGTGTACAGCTTTATAACAGCTTCAGAGCTGGAATTATATATTTGTAGCACCCTGATCATGTTAAAGTTTTTTAAAACAGCCTACCCAGCTGACAGCGAATAACGTGGAAATATGTAGAAACATGTTTATTATGCTGTTGAGCTAATAATATTTTCTTTTATCTGTGCAGTGCTGCTATGCAGAATGCAGAGGCTGTTCAGGTCAGTACTGGTCAGAAGACTGGAAAGGAACCAGCACCCAGTCGCAGGAAAGAGGAAGCAAAGCAAGCTGTCAAAAAACCCAAAGAGAAGGAAAACGCTCTGTCTCAGTTTGATCTCAACAACTATGCCAGTGAGTGCTCAGTACTGCAGTCTCGAATCTGTCAGTTTACACTGCCCTAACCACATACCATAACCACAATTCCAGCAAGAAGGAACGAAATGTCACATTTGGACATTGTGGACATGACACATTGCTACTTGCAAATTGTGTTAATTTTTAATTTGCAGTGTTTTGCCTGATCAGAACAATAACATGCGGTTATTCAGTGACCCAGTGATCCATATAAAATTGTAGGGTAAGAAGTTGGGACTTTGAACAATACTATTGTGCTTGTCTGCCCTACGCTAGGTGTTGTAATCATTGATGACCATCCAGAGGTCACGACGCTTGAAGACCCTCAGTCGAATATGATCGATGATGGATTCACAGAGGTTGTTTCACGGAAACAGCAGAAACGCCTGCAGGATGAAGAGAGGAGGAAGAAAGAGGAGCAAACTCCACAGGTGAGAGAGGAACATGGTGGATAACATCAGATGGACTGCCTATAGCTTCTTAATCATTTTACAGTGTGGGTAATACCTAGAAATGTTCATATCATTAAATTTTATAACTGTAATTCGCTTGTTAACTGGTTAGCACTTGTTTACGCACCATAGCCAGAGTAGAACTAGTGCAGTAGAGTAGAACAATTTTGCAGACAGTAAATTGGTGTTATATATTTTGTCATGGACATCATACTAATTTAATTACTAATGATATTTTTTATAATGACTTGTGTTGGCATTGTTCAGTGTGTGTGTGTGTAGACTGAAAGAAACTAGTAAAAAATGGTTTGTTCTGTTATTTTTTTACAGGTAATATTTTTATGTGAGGTTTTGACAAATGAGGTTTTTGTATCTGCAAACATTTTTGCATAATTCTCCCTGTACTGAAGTTTTTATAAATCTGCTTTGTAACAATGCAAATTGGTAGGTGCTATATAGGAACTGAATTAAAATAGTCATCTGTTGTGTTCTATATCTGTCTGTATACTCTGCAGAACTGGACTAAAAAGGGATCTGGAGAGAAAGCTAGAGGAGGTGGTTCAAAATTGCCTCCACGGTTTGCCAAGAAGCAGCAACAACAGCAAGGATTGGCATCAGGGCAGCAGCAAACTTCAGCCCCAGCTACACAGACCCAGTCTGTCCCCCAGCAACCTCAACCACAGCCAGCCATCTCTGTGTCACCGCACAACCTGCCCGCCTCCAGTCAGAGCACCAACTCATCCCAGCCTCTAGAGGGTGCTGTAGCACCTCTGGCCCCTACACCTGTAGACTTCCCTCCCAAAAGCCAGACCCACAACACTCTCGGTACAGAACTGTGGGAGAACAAGGTGGCTGGCCCCACCATTCTCTCTGATGTGAAGAAATGTACGTTTGTCGTCTTATTGTTTTGAGGAATGTTATTGGAACTACATTTAGTGCTTTGAGCTTGATTACTTTCTACAGTATTTAGCTGTTTGGTTAAAAGCTAAGTTTTGTTTTCCTTATATTTCATTTACCTTATGAATAAAAGGTACAGTGTTTCTTAGTTGTTGTTTTAGCGACCCATGTTTGATGGACTTTTTTTACTATTGTAGTTGGACCCATCAGCCCTCCCCAGCCTCCCTCTGTCAGTGCCTGGAACAAACCTCTTACTTCATTTACAGGGACCGTTACACCTGAGGTGAGAGGACATTATAATTATTTCACTGAATTATTTGTGTGAATAATACAAAGCTTTTATCCACTGGTTTGTCATTTCACACACACATCTAGTATATCTTTTATGGAACTGAAGAAGTGATAATTATTGTTTCCCTTGGTGTTTTTAGGGTGTGAAAGCGGGCACAGAAAGTGGAGTTGAGCTGGGCATGGACGGCATTCAGTTTGGTGCTCCCTCTTCAGCAGGAAGCACTGACAGTGATGGTGTTCCCGCCCTGCTGGAGAAAAGTTCTGACAATAAACTACCTGAACCCAAAGAGCAGAGACAGAAGCAGCCTCGCGCTGGACCCGTCAAACCTCAGAAGGTAGTCCTCACTCTTACATACATACATGAGTATGACAAAAATAACGTAGGGTGGGACTTGAAGTTTTTAAAGCTGTGAGCCTGCTAAGTATTAAATGGAGTGTATGCATTTCAATTATTTGGTCTACACTAAATAAACTATATTGTGTTAATCGCATCTCCAAAGTTGCCCGACATCCCACCTCCAGAGCACAAGGAATATAAACCTGGTCCCATCGGTAAAGAGCGATCGCTCAAGAACCGCAAGGCTGCCAAAGATGTGCGTCAGTCTGATGGAGAAGGTCTGGATAAAAGTGGATCTGGAAGTGGCAGAGACAGAGATTCCAGCACACCCACTAAAGACAAGGTTCCTGATCTGGGTGGAGATATTGAGGGCATGATCACTGCTCCATCAGCAGAATACTCCAGCAGCTCAAAGGTGAACAATTACATTTTGCTGCCTTAACACACGTGATGCTAATGTCTTGTGGAACATTGTTTGAACCTCTGTATACCAGAAATTAAGGCTTGAGATGAATATGCCAAATCCCGCTTCTAGAGACCCAGTGTCTGACAAAGTTTAGCTCCAACTTGCCTCAACACACCTGCCTCGAAGTTTCCAATCTTCGTAGTAAGACTTTAGTTGTTTGATCAGGGTTGGAGCTAAACTCTGCAGGACTCTGGCCCTCCAGGAGTTTGTTTTCTGATGACAAACAACTTTTTCATGTGCAGGAATCTGTGACTGATTACACAATCCCATCGTCCTCATTGGCTGACAACGTCCCTACTGCAGGGACCAAGATGGAGGAGAGCCTTGTGACACCTGTTAGTACTTTAGTACTGTATTCACTCTCATTCTTTTTTGTATATATGTGTGTGTGTGTTTGTTCCGATCACTGACTTTGGTTCTGTTGGGTCAGGTGGCACTTCCTCATTCATTGCCTCTTCCACGAAGAGAAGCCCTACAGCAGGGCTCCAGTCTCACCACAGTCTCTCCTGCTACTGTAGACCTCACGCTCAAAGTAAGATGCACACATCCTTCATACTGTATCGAACTGGTTTGTTAATGTCTATTGCATTTCCCATTTGTAGTCTCATCTGGTTTATTTGCCACTGTTCCTTTAAGACTGCTATATGTAAATTACCTCTTACAATTAGCTAACCTCTTTGCATGTGAAATGATTGGATAGCCTATATCAAGGTGAAAGTTTTGATGACATAATATGACAATCAATCTTTTTTTTAAAAAGCAAGCAGTAACAGTCTTCAGCTGTGTTGCTATTAATAGTACTTCTGTTTCCAGTTTTAAGTATCTTTTAATCTGTGCTCCTTCTGCAGATGGAGTCGGCTCGTAAGGCGTGGGAGAACTCTCCCAGTCTCGGGGAGAAGAGCTCTCCCGTCACCTCCTCTGCCTCCCCCATCACCAGTGGAGGAGGAGCAGGCAGTGCCTCCTTCAACTCCTTCTCCAGTGCGTCTGTGCCTCAGATACCTGTGGCCTCCGTCACCCCCAGCACCTCCCTGTCTGGTAACAGACTTTACACTCTGACCTGTCTATCAAAACTGAGGCCTGTAGAGCCCATTTTACACCCGGTATCCATTTGAAACCACATTCAGAAGTAATCAAATACATGACTGCATCATATTTGTAGTGTCCGTTTATACATTTTGTATATGTCCAAAAGCCTATACATATACAACATATGCGTGCTTCCTCCATGCAGTGGTGAACTGTAGTCGGATGTAGTTGACTACAGTTGATGAATGTAGGGGATGAATGTAGTCGCAAAACCAAAAGCACCCCCCTCAAAATCCAAATCGCAACTGTTAACGATTCAAAATTATATACAACAGTGTTTCAAGATCTGACTTGGGCTTTTTGGTCTACAGGTTCTGCAACCTACACAACGTCTTCACTCAGCACCAGGAGCACATCAGCGTCTGACCCTCCCAACATCTGTAAAGTGAAGCCCCAGCAGCTGCAGAGTTCAGGAATGTCCACCACAAGCTTCTCCCAGCTGGGCTGTGCACCTTCTCTCCTGCCACAACAGCAGACCCCACAGGTGTTTGTGTCTCAATCTGCAGCAGGTAAATGCTCAGTAAATCATTTTTCTTATTTTGAGGTAACTCAGTTTCACTGTTGTTTCACTGTTGAGTTTCACTGTTGTTATTTCTTTGTTCTTATTATGGAGGTTCTGCAGCCCAAATTCCAGCTTTCTACATGGACACCAGCCATTTGTTCAGTACTCCCCACCCTCGCCTGGCTCCTCCCTCTATAGCCCAGCAACAAGGATTTCAGCCTGGACTCTCACAGGTATACCTTCCCTGTCATTAAGTCTCCCTATCAGTTTTGGGCAGGATTATGTAGGTTAACAGGTTTATTGACTGGTTGTTGTTGTCCTCTGCAGCCTACAGCAGTGCAGCAGATCCCCATTCCCATCTATGCTCCCCTGCAGGGGCAGCACCAGGCCCAGCTGGGCCTGAATACTGGACCTCCTGTGTCTCAACCTCAGGACCTCTTCAGTTCTTCCCTACAGCCCTACAGGTATTGTGGCCTGATCTACTGTTAACCTCTTAGATCTTCAACAGCATTCAAACATGAATCCTTTTGTCTGGTGCATAGTATACCAGTAAACTAAATAAAAATGTTGAATTAAACCGTTTGCCATCTGTTTATGGTCCTTATTTTACCTAAGAAGTGTTAAAAACTGAGCGAAACACAGGGAAGTGCAAACGTCCTGTAAAAATTATTACTATGAAGTAATTCAAACTTCTAGAAGTGCTTTGAATTATTTTGACGTCCTCTCTTGACAGGTCCCAGCAGGCATTCATGCAGAACAGCCTCTCTCAGACATCTCCAATGATGCTGTCTGGAACACCTCTTCACAGTTACCCTGGTGTTCAGCCTCCAGACCTGGGCAAGCCTCAGTCCAACCTGGCTTTCCAGCAGACCTCAAACACCCAACACATCCCCATCCTGTTTGAGACTCAGCTGAACCAGCCCTCTGGCATGGGAGGATCACAGCTGATAGACACACACTTGCTGCAGGTCAGAACTGAACTCCCCTTTCCGTTATCGTAACTTCTGTTCAACCTGCCATGACCATGTCTGAACTCTGATGTTTTACAGCGTCAGGGAATGAGTCAACACTCAAACCTGTATTCTGGACCAGCAGCAGTCCAGCAGCAAAACAGTTACTACAGCTCAACACAGAGTGCCAGTTCGGGCCTGCAGCAGGTCACCGTTCCTGTACCGGGTTCACAGTTGTCTTTGCCCAACTTTGGCTCTGGTGGTGGTCAGCCTCTCTTGGCTTTGCCTCAGTCCCTGCCTCCAACCCCTCCCCAAGGTCCACCCCCCAGCCTCAACCGCCAGCCCCCCAGCAATATGCCATATCGTGGCCTTATTGGCCAGAATACACACAACATGATGCAGCCTTCCAATAAGGTTTGTACACAGAAATATCAGGAGAGCATAAAAGCATTTCTATAGCTTAGTTGCCTGTATGGTTTTAAAGACAAATATTGCATTCTGTATTTATTGTTTAAGGTGCACTTTATAAACCGTCTATAAACTACACTATATAATTTTGACAAACAGTTTTCATGACAATTTTTGCAGCTCAGTTTAAATAAATGCTTGCAGTACAATTACAGTATATTTCTGGCATAGTAGAGTGAATATACTGTACATATACACTATAGTTGCTTAATATACACTGGACATATTGAACACTGTATATTTATCTGTGGTAGATGTGTGAGATGGATCTAAAGCTCTTCAGTGGAGGAATGGATATGAAACCTGGAACTCCACCTGTCAGCGCAAGAAGCACTACCCCCACGTCTAGCCCTTACAGGTACACGCATGCAAGCCCACCAAACCTGCGCCCACTCTCACCTTCAACTGGCAAACGCTGGGTTTTCTCACAGCTTGTTTGTGTTCTCAGGGCAAGTTCGACGAGCCCCAGCAGTCAGTCTAGCAAGATGAACAGCATGCTGTATCCCAAACAGTTCCAATCAGGATCTGCGGGAATGCGCGTTGCCCAGCACTTCCCAGGACAGTTCAACCCACAGGTCAGCTCTTGAGCATACACACACACGCATAATGATGCCATATAATGTATAATCTATATGAAATTATCTGTGTGATAATCTTTATGATGATCTAATTCTGTTAACATGTTGGTCTGCTAAAGGCTTTAGGATCTAGTGAGTTTAATAACAATAAAGGGATAGTTTTTCGGGAAGCATTAACATTTCTTTCAATCTCTTTCATGCATACAGATGTTGTCTCAGGCCAACATGGTTTCTCCACTGGTGCGTTCAGCCCATACAAACTCCTTTCCTGGAGGGGTACAGCGTTCAGCCATGGGTCCACCTATGTCGTCAAACCTGAGTGGAGGTCTGATGCCCCACCCTAGACCTCAACACCCTCCACGTGGATCCTTGGGTCCCCCTTTAGCACCCCGTGGCACACAGGCTGCCCTGAAAGCAGAACAGGACCTGAAGGTGAGTTTGGTACCACTTTACAAGGCTGATTTGAAAAGTTGCATCCAAACTGAGTTGACATTGAAAAATCATGGAATATTAAAGTTAATTACACACTACACTGTAATTAAAACATGCTAAATAAAATTGAGACTTTTCACACAGTGACAGGGATTTCTAATGCACATCCATTTATTCAAATGATTCAAATGTGTTGTTTTCATTAGTTCAGTCAACTCTTTATTCATAAACCAACTACAAACCTAGTATCCCTAATTAGTTTTATTAATATATATAGCAATAAAAAAACAATATAACAAAAGTTTGCAATAAACCATGTGTTCTGTTTTCCGTGTTGTACGTGTTTAAAAAGGTTTTTTTTATTATTTGTAAAGCTGCTTTGAGACCAATTCAATTTTATGTAGCGCTTTTTATAACGTTGCTTCAATGGTTTTTTTTTTCTTTCTCAGGCTAAACAGAGAGCTGAAGTTTTACAGTCCACGCACAAGTTCTTCTCGGAGCAACAACAGCTGAAGGCTCCAGTCAGCAAGTCCACTCGCATGGAAGTGGCAGGCAAGCCCACCGACAGCGTCACTTCAAATCACCAGGGGGCGCCAACCGACCGCGCAGAGCCTGACAAACCTGCGCCTCTAGCAACAACCAAACCCATCCGGACGGGTCCAATCAAACCACAGGCCATCAAACCAGAGGAGAGCAAATAGTCATGACTGCTTCAGAAAGAACACATAGATAGAGGGATGCACTGAGAGACCTGATGCAGGAGAGCGATGCCCTACAGCACCTGAAAGCGACAGTCACGTGTAGAGAAGTTTATTCTCTCACATTTACTGTTCCCTGTTTCCTCATTTTATCAGTCCATCCATTCTCTCCCCCACCGTGGTTGGCATAGAGTTGAAAGCTCCCCTCCATTGTGTGAACTGTACATTCTCCAGTGAACAATGAAGGTAGACACCATGTATTTCACTTGCTGCTGAGAATGCCATTTTTATAGCAATATAATTTACACGTTCTTTTTTTTTTCACCTGTCCTCATGTAAAAACACATTTTAAAAAAGGCAGACGTTTCCTTTTTTGATTGAAGATGTTTTTGCTTTTGTTGCTCCTTATTTTCTTAAGCAACACGCTTTAAGTTATGGCAATAGAGATGTGGTGAAATGTGTATGCGCACACACTCGTATCATTACAGTGTGCACGTCTGCATTGATGGCACCCCAATTACATTCTATAGTTTCACCACAACAACATGTATTCGCCTTAACACAGAACATAATTTCAGAGTTGATTACAGATGAGTCTGATTAATCCATTGATTGTGGTCTCCTTTCCTCCTGCCTTCACGGTAGTCTATGCTTGCAAGAATTGAAGATTGTGTGCGTGTGCACAAAACAACCTTGAATCTTTAGCCAAAGGTTAGGTATCGACAACCTGAATCCTTTTAGATGAATATGTATGATTTTGACGAACACAGCGCTGCTTGGTCAACAGATAGACGGTAGAATTATGATGGAATATTTTCTTTTTGTAAACGGTTCATCCAGACCAGGCCTATGTTTGATGTGTCCTAAGCGTAAGCCCCTCCCCTTTTCTGTGAACATGAGGACAGATGTAGACACACCCACTTCTCAAACTGACTCTGGTCTTTCACCCTCCAGCCTCTCCACAAAGCTCCCAACCATGCTGCTGACCAGCTCTGGCTCTCCTGACCAATCACTGCAGAGGAGGGGCGGGGTTTGGGTTGGGGCGTGTGGTCAAGCAATTTTGGTTTAATACTAAAGACGGTAGCTGCAGGTTTAGAAAGATGTACCTTCAGCATAAGGCAGCCAGACTGGGACAGGAGAGATTCGAAGTGATTAAACAGAGGTTCACAAATGTTTGAGCAAAAAGGACTTTGTTTTGGTGTCCACGGTCCTGAGTATATAAGATCCTTCTCCAAACCACTCCTGGGTTGCTATTACAAAGTAGGGGCCTACAAGTAAGGTCCCACTATTTCTTGTTTGTTTAGTAGGAACGAGAAACTACAAGCAAAAGGGGAGGAGAGGGAATTAATTTTTTTTTGTTTTACTTGTACAGGGGTTAAATCGCTGTATTAAAGTATGTAAGGTCTTATTTACATTCTCCTGGTTTGGTTACAGAAACTAATAAAATGATATGCTGTTAAATTGAGTTGTGGTTATTTGCTGTGCAGTATTTTGACTTCTTTGTCTAGGATAAAATATGGCACTCTCACTGCCTCAGCATGTTCAGTTTACATTTATAACGATTCGTCTGTAGGAAGAACGGATATAATGATTGTCAGGGTTTCAAGGCCATAGTATCAGTTTTATATTTGCAGTGTTGGGGACTTGGAGCTGTTGACCCACTCCATTATGTCTTTACATGTACCTCCTTTGCATGCATAAAATATTTTCAAAAAAAGGCCAAAATGTCATCCAAAAATCCAATAAAAGACAAAGGCTGACTTAATTTTTAATCTTATTTATTAGCATATAAGTTAATACACTTCTGTAGCTACAAGATCCCAGATCTTAGCAACTCAAGCAGCACATGAGTATGTCTTTAAAAGGCAAACTGAAGGAGACCGATTGGAAAATATTCCTTCTGTACAGTTATGGCAGTTTAATTATGCATAGATGAGAGCATATACACAAGAAATTAAGCTATGTTTGTGTACTCTGTACAGTGCACTCTGTACAGTAAAAGGTCTTAATGTAACAGTCATATTTTTCCTCTTCCTTGAACCTATATTCAGTGCTATAAACAAAAACATTACTTACAAAGGTAGAAAAATAGTTTCTCTATTAACACATTAAGTGGACAAATCCACCAAGGATGAAAATGCGACCACATTTCATTAAAAACCAGTTATCACGATACATGACTAGATAGTTTATCTGTTTTGGAATTTG
>JAZGTK010014911.1:0-13489 GCA_036877625.1 Ambastaia sidthimunki
TTGTTTTGGAAAAATCTGTTTTTATTTTAATTCCATCTTTTTCACTTTAATTCCAAAGTTAGCTTTGAGGCCATCTATTTATTCCAAAAACTTGACAAACAAACATTTAGCAAACATTAGCATGTAAAATAGTTTCTCTTTTTTTTAAANAAAAAAAGACACCTTTCTGGGGTTTTTGTGCAATAAAATTCTATTTTAAATGAGAATGACTCTCACCCAAAAATCACCTGACACACAACCATAACAAGCAGCAAATCAAGCTGAACAGCTAAAATGTAAACAAAACAAATGGTGAGCAGTTTGATATGACCCGACCTGAACTTCTGCTCATTAAGACATTTCGCAGGGTCTTCAACTTACTAAAAGTATTTGTTTTATTTTCCCTGGATTTTCATATCAGCCTCTTTGATAATGTAAAATTGTTGCACAAATAACTTTATACCAACCTTATAATCATACATTCCCTGGATCCTTTAACTGTGTTTAAATTAGATATCTGTTCTATAAACAAAGACACACAAACAGAAACTGCTGTAAGAATTTAGGACCTTGGCTCCCTGCTGATGAATCCAGTTGTTTATTGCAGTAACTGGCTTACGTTTAGTTCTGTGCATCAGCTGCATAATGTTTCCTATCTAGGATCTGTGTGTGTTTGTAGGAAAGTATCAAATTGAAATAATGTGTGTGTGTGCAGAGGGGGAATCAGTTTGATGCAATCACGCACATATAGAGAGCTAAACAATATTCTGAGATTGTAGAATGTGTGTGTGCATGTGTGTTGAGGAGACAGCAGGTTGTGTCAGCCCCACGCCCTATGCAGGAACGCCGTTGGTTGAACTGGCTGTGCTGTGTCATGTGGGAAACACTCAGTGGGAAGTGGAAACAGATTTTTAGAGCATTGCACAGTGGAACCAGCGCACACACACTCACATATATGCCAAGAGTCTTTTACACATCCAGATCTATATACAAGCACATCACATGACATGAGAGCCGTAAAAACAAGACACAGGGTGAAGAAAAAAAATTGTATCTGTGAATTATGTACTATTGATTCAGAAATGTTGTTAAACTTACATTTGAATTTTCATACATAAAGTGTCACATTACAAAAAAAACAACGCCCTAAAACAACCAAAAGTTTCTTAATTTTCTTTTGAGGGGCAATACAATTGGGACACTCCCAGAGACTGCAACTGCAATCTGCAAACAGCCATTCTGAGAGCATTCTAGCCAATTATGCGTGCAGTATGCATTAAACAGTTTGTAAACAATTGCAAAAACACATGACTGAAGAAAATATATAACCAAATAAGATGACATAGAGATTTCATACCTCGGCAGCACCCTCAGCTGCTTTCTTCAGACCCCAGCCATCAGCAGCCCACCGATCAGCCAAGTTACGATCAGAGGTGATGAAGAAGTTGTCAAAAAAGATATCAGAAGACATGGACCAGAGCTCCAGACCCACCGCACTGATTGCAGTCATACGGAATGGGTGCAGGTCTTCAAAGAAGTCTGGGTTAGGAATCTTCCTGGGCTTCCATACACCCTGAAAAATAACACGGCTCATAACACGCGTCTCAGTGATGTTTCTCCAACACAGGTTCCTCTGGCAGTACAGATCTCTGTACAATACAGAATTATAATCAAAACTTGTTGGCACAATGCCAGGGTGTTCCAAGGTGGTTGCTAGGAGGTTACTTATTGCTCATGTCAAAAATACCAACTCAAAATATGAGACTAATTATAGCTTCTTTCTTGTCTATGGATTGTTTTACCCATTTTATTATTTGGCAGGCAAAAATAAGTAAGTCTGCTCCTTTAGCAACCAACAACAATAACAAAGCTATTTAGAAAATTTTGTCTCACCATTAATGTGCATAAGTATTTTATGACAAAAGCACACTTGGCCAAAAAGACTATTTAAAAGGATAAGCTCCCCAAGAAGCTGATAGTTAAGATCATAAGATGATAGTTACCTGGTAGTTGGGGTTGTCAATCATTGGTGGCTTCCACTTGCCCTTGTAGTTGGGGTTGTCAATCACTGGCCTCTGCCAAGTGCCACAGCCAGGGGCGGACTCACAGGCGGGGTTTGGAATCTGAGGTGCCTCCCACTCACCATCCATATCCTCATCCCTAATGACAAAATGAAGAAATCAGCAGATATAAAACACGCACACTGATAACACACACAAGTAAGCATGTGGTTTACAGGGACTCTACAGACATAATGATTTTTATACTGAGCTAATTTTCGATCCCCTTAATTAAACACCATTTAAACTGTTCTTAAGCCACATGGTTTATGAGGACATAAACCAGTGTCCCCCTAAACCATGTTTATGTCATTATACATGCCATTTTACACATAAACCACAAAATAGCACACACACAGAGCCATCCTCTACAGCTTTCATTAAAAAAATTGAATGTATAACATTATTACCGCATAAGTCATTAAAAAAATAATGTGGTCTCAAAGCTGAACTCTTGATATTACATGATGATACATGATCTGTTGAGTGTGTAAATGCAACTACCAGCTCATTTGCATTTTTAAATTTAAAAATTTGACAGCAGCAGGCTTGGTTTAGAGAAAGAGGTCTGAGAGGCAAGCTGTCAGACTACTCAATAAACTTGAACTAAATGCTTTACTTCTGCATTTTTTGCTGTTTATTTATCTGAGGTGACACTGGCTCCTTAGCATAAAATGCCTTTGTTCTATCATTCTACTCCTCATTTGTAAGATGTGTTTTCAACAAACTCAACCTCTAACCTTTAACTATAATAACACTAAATTAACACTACAATGTGACAATTTCCAACTGAAACTAAACTTTCAACTGCAAGTTATGTAGAGCAAAACTTGATTGTATTCTAATAATGCAGCCTTGTTACATCAACAAAATAAATTTTAGAGGGAGATAATTTTACATTTTAAATGAATGAAAAATATTTTTAATGGACTGTGCTCAATAAGACCAGAAACATGCATGTTCAAATGGTGATTTCCAGTTGATCTGTATGTGATGGAGAATACATTACCAGTCTTCTGGTTTGATGGCGTCTGGGTCACTGATGTATTCAGGTTCATCATCCAACCAGCCGTCAGGTTTTACAGCATCTTCATCAGGAATTTTAGCAGGAGCATCTTCATCCCTGAGGAAGAAAAGCAAACACAAATGATGAAGAACAAAGGTAACGGCCCACAGAAACTTTGAGTAAGACATACTTTGTGCCTCACCAGTCCTCGGGTTTGACAGCATCTGGGTCCTGGATCTTGGGTCTTTCATCCCAATCCTCAGGCTTATGGTCATCAGGATCCTCAATCTCAGCGGCAGGGTTCACGGGTGGAGTCATGTCATTCAACAGATTACCACTGTTCACCACAGTCTGATCGATCAGAATCTCAAAACTGTTGTCAGGGTTCAGCACTGCAGAGCATATTGACATATCTAAATGTTTACACTCACTCATTTTATTTCTAAAACTTTTTTTAGGTCAGGACAAAATTTTAAAACTCTGATAAGTTTTTTGACCAATGGTAATTTGTAAATGTTTAGCACTATTTTATGTTGAGTGGAAAGTTCATTTATATGCATTTTAAAAACTCATCTAACTGCCTTTTGTTTTTTTCACTTTGGTCCTTGGTATGTGCAAAACGTGCGTTTTATACCCAGTGTGTAGAGGTGAGTCTTCTTGTCTGTGTAGTATGTGCGGAGGTCTGCATCAGGCTTCTTGGCATGTTTCTCCTCAAACTCGCCGTTTTTAGGGTTTTTGTGTCTGAAGATGAAATGCAGTTTGTAGTCCTCACCACACTTATCAGGTCCAAACATGATGGTGTATGGAGTCTTATCCACAAACTGCTCCTGTGAGGCCAAACACTGAGGGTTAGACTGGACAAGAAACTTTATAGAACATCACTTAATTACATTAACAGACCTCTGTCAAAACAGCACTACATTCAAGATGACCCAAAAGCAAGATTATGAATATGTTGTGCTCTTGTATTCCATGCTGATGCTCAAGCAACTAAAAATTGAAAATGCAGTTTTTTTTCCATTGAAAATTTGTGGAACTGAAGGTGCAGTTTAGCACACTTTCTGCATTTTAAATAGTCAGCTAGGACTATCACATCCTCGACAATCATCACACCTGATCCACTTACATAAGGAATTCCACTCTATGGGAGTGTTTGCACCATTA
This sequence comes from Ambastaia sidthimunki, assembly GCA_036877625.1. Lineage (NCBI taxonomy): Eukaryota > Metazoa > Chordata > Actinopteri > Cypriniformes > Botiidae > Ambastaia > Ambastaia sidthimunki. The sequence goes on from JAZGTK010014911.1 coordinate 4,210, forward strand.
CGTTTTTTGAATAATACTGATTAAATTGTGTGTTAAAACAACACAGAGTGTGTGCAAATAAAGAGGCAGCAACAGCAGTTGCAATTCAATTTTTAGTAAATTTCCTTCTTAATATTTGCTATGGAAGGAATATTCTATAGTCTTACCAGATCAAGGTCATCGGTTTTAGACAGCAGTTTAACATAAGCCCCTCCACAGTCAATGCCCATCTGAAAGTTTACCTCATACCTGAGAAAATATGACAGTTTATTACCGTTTTTCCACACTTCAAAGCTCTAACATACAATTATGATGACAATGTCCTGCATTTGCCGCATCAACCATTTAAAAAATAAAACTTTTCACATCACATACACAGTAATCCTACTTACCCCAAATAATCCTATACAATTAATGACATGACACTAATAGCAAGAGCACACATGAACACTCACTGGACTATGAGAGGTTTGGTGTCAAAGACAAAGGGTCTCAGCAGGAGAGCAGAGATGGCATGATGTTTGGCTTTGGACTTCAACACCAGACCTTTATCACCTGGAAGTTTGGTGTTGTGCATTTCCTCAACCTCCCATTTACCTTCACACAACATAGCACAGAGTCATCATTTATCAGAGCTAAATCCATTGACTAATAAAACCTTTCATTTACAGTATGCAGTGCATGCATGTGCCTGTATTTAGTTTTCCTATCACAATCTTACTCTCATACAGTGATACACACATTCACATGTCTAAGAGGCCACAGGAAGGCCTGTGCTGAGCTGAGCAAAACTGTGACTGTAGCCAACTATTTGGCTACAGTCATCTTTATTCTCACATCAGACAACTTTACACTTCAACTTAAATTTTTAAGGCAGCACAAACCATTGTTTTACAGTGTACTTGATTAGTGATTTAAAAGGTTAGTATCATTTGTGTTGATCTGTTGGGAATTAAACTTACCATCATACTTTGCAATTTCCTCGTCAATTCCATCCTTCTTGGCCTGGGATAAAACCCATCTAGAAATAAAAATACACTTTAAACAATCAAAACTAAATAACTTTTATTGCTTTTATTTTTCATAAATATGAGCCTGTAAATTTGTATAGTGGGAGTATAGTGGACATCTCACCCATGAAGTGTTCCTTTATCAAAAGACTCGGCAAAGAAGTGCTCGCCCATTGGCTCCGGAGCTTTATATGTCACCTTCAGTAAAGACAATATTGTTAGAGTCAGATATTAACCTTTTTGGAGCTGTTAAGAAAGTCTTAAGTCCTTAAAACGATTATTACGATTACGAAAAACCTTATTTTGCAATGCAGAGATATTTTCAAGATGTTTGATTCATTAGTCGCTATAGGCAAGTAACCTAAAGTGCCGTACACTACAAACCACTGTGCTTATAATTGACAATACATTAAAATGTGCCAGAAGAGGACTGGTCCTCCAGGTTGAGCCTGGTTTCTTCCAAGGTTTATTTTCTCCACCTAAAGCCTCTGTTTTATTTCTTTGTCTCCAATTCTTTTTCATTCTCTTACACTGTGTAATTTTAGTATTTTAATATTTGTATTGAGTATATTTTGTATACTTTTTTTTGTGTATTGCGTGTATTTTATGGTATTATTGCAAATCATTTATACACGTCCCATTGGATGATATTTTTCTATGTGCCATCTCTATGCAAGCTGGAACGGCACATCTTGCCTAATATGATACTGATCATGTAAATTGACTACATGTTGCATAGTCTCTGAAGTAAATACTTCTTTAGTTGGCAGTCCGAATACATTACCCTCCCATAGACTGAGTGAGGTGCGAGCTTTCGTAATGACAGGTATTTCAAATGCACGTCCATTTATTCGAATAGTCCAAATGTGTTTGTATTCATTGTTTTAGTCAACTGTTTATTCCTAAGCCAACTATAAACATTTATTAACAATTATTATTCTTGCACATACTATGTCTGATCATTTTTTTTCAAATACACATTGTAAAAAGCACTATATAAATAACAATGAATTGAAAAAAATTGAAATTAAAATAATGGGGTAATAAATACAGGTTTGCAACAACAAGCAGCATAATGTGCTGTTTTGTACAGACAAAAATCACAGCAGATGACGTGATGTGATGAATGACGTGACGAATGACTGGCACATCAAACACTCTATTCAACCAATCACAAATTTTCTTTGCTTTAAATAAAGTATCATGTTTCATTTTACTGTGTGTCAGGGAACTCCTGTCAAGGGTTATTGATGCAAATCCAGTTTCAAGCTAAATATCTGGCACTGCGGCTGTAATGAATTTGTCAGGTTAACGCAAACTCCAGATCAGATGCTGCTTTACTGAACTCCACCACTCTTTGACCTAATGGGTGACGACTCAACAGTCAATCAGATCACTAATGTAACTCTGGATCTACATTTTGTTCTTTAAGCATGAAGCATGTTTTGGATGGTCAAAGGCTTGTTAACTGGGAGATTTAACTAATTGAGTGAGTCTTGCTAATCTGGTTGATGCTCTTACAGTGGGTGCTGGCGGGGGTGTGGGGGGCTTCTGTTCCTCCTCAACATCATCTTCTTGCATGTCATCTACAGCATCCTCCACATCCATCTCCATTTCTTCAGAGTCCTCTTGCGCCCTCACATGACCCATGAGGGCTAGACATAAACCCAGAGAGAGCAGCACCACACAGAATTGAATCTTCAACTCCATAGTCTACAGAGACCAGAACAAGAGACATCCAATCAAAACATATTCCTTTACCTTCTGAGAAAAGCTTATTGTGCAATGAAAACACACATAACTCAATAATTCCATTTTAGTTCAAAAAGAACTAATTAGTTTGGTTGAACTAATCCTCTAAAGTGAAAATGTATGAAGCTACTTAACTCTGCTGAGTCTTCTGTTTTGTCTACGAAGACAATGTAGTCATAAATTAAATGAAACACCTGATCGTATAACTGTGTGCGTGAAGGATCAATGGTGACCAAAGTCACATGACATCAAACATCACATACAGGGCTTGAATTTCGGCACGGGATTGCGCATAGTTTAAACTATTCCCGCAAGTTTAATTTTAATAATGCGAGAAATTCCCGCACAAATCTATTTGCTTCATCAAAGATCAAATTAGGGGGGGACGATAAAACGATTACAATATGTATCGCGATAGACGCTCACACGCCTTTAATACACATTAGATATGACGTTCGATAAAGTTACTATAATTCATTAGAAAAACTACCGGAGCGCTAAAAAATTAAGCAAGTCTGGTTGCATGAACAGACTCACAGGCTCCTGCGCAACCTAGCAAGCAGCAGCAAACAGGCAACGTTTTCTTGATGTTTCCTGCCTGTTAAATGAAAGGAAGATAAAAAAAAAGATCTTAAACCAATTTTTCCCTCTGTCCTTTTTTCAAATAGGTCATACAAAATTCAATAATTATTAATAATTATTTAAATTATGAAAGGCATCAACAGACGCGAAAAAAGAAATCACCGTTCAAACAGTCTGTCTTTATTTTAGAGTTTAATTCCACAAACAGCTGCACCGGCTTCTGACTGTCGCTGAGCCCTGCAGTGCATCGGCGTGCTCTCCATCTCCTGCGTCACGCTGATCTTGTTCTCAAGACAGTGTGATGTGCTCTAATATTCTGAGTCATAATGAGCTGCTTGTGAAGATAGTACTGACTTCCAAATTATATTTTAATCCCGAAATTCAAACATTAAATGCTGTTTTGCTCTTTATAGCGTGAGCGGATAGCCGCAATGAATTGTGAGTAAATCATCATCTCCCTGTCTTAAAATGCACGTTTTATCCAAAGTTAACATGAATGAACAAAGGACAGTATGTAAAAATAGTCTCCTGCTTACTAATATTCATCATCTCTCACGTAACAACCCATGTTTTAACCGCAAGGAGACGTCAAAAGCTTGTTTTGCAATATATTTTTCCTTAACTGTTATTTAATTTGTCAAAATAAATATAATTAACTAAAATAATATTAAGTCTTAAAGAGCTTTTTTTTCTTAAAATAAAAAAATCTGACAGTCTGACTAGATTATTTCACAAGCTTAAATATTAGAAAAAAATTATTAGGCTATATCTTAGAAAACTGAGACATTCCTTCTTCATTCAGAAGGCATAAAAAGTTCTTAATGTTAATTTAAAGGAGAGCATGGTGTATTTTGTATAAATTTTTTGTAAATAAACAAAAACAAAGAAATTGAACTGAAACTGGAATGTGAAATTCACTGATTCTGGAAGGCATTAATACATAGTTTTAATACAGTTGTTATTAAGCTGTTTTAAAAAACCCCATCAAAATGTATTCCCCCCATAATCTTTAAATCCCCCCCCATGTGACCCATTTAAGGGGGGAATTCCCCCCCAGTTTAAAAAACGAAATTCAGGCCTTGACATATGGTTCTAAAAATATAAAATAATTTTTTTAATTTAATTTCTTTCTTTTTTTACATGTGACATTATGCCTTTATAACATTTAGCACTAAATCAAACCTCATGGCAACCCTGCAGCAGCAGACACAATGCAGCAGAGAGAAAAAAAAAAATTCACAGCGTTTTAGCAGGGTTTTTCCTACATTGAAATTTTTTTTGTTGGCCGCCAAAACGATTTTTTGTCCCGCCAAAGCCTTATTTGATCAGTAATGGGGTATATGCGCAACAGACTTCCGTTTTCTGCTAAACAGGTCTCGTTGTTTCCTGTTCACGCATTTTGCATATACGCCTCGTTAAATATGAAGCCGATTTACTCAAGATGCCTTCATATTAGACTCTAAAGATGATCATAACCAAAGTCCATCACATATCGTCGCTGTCAGACGGAATCCATGTATATCCAAAATCATCATTTTTTAGGAAATATAAAAACTGCGTATGTTTTAAGTTATTAAACATTGTATCGTTAAAGTTGGAATTATACCTTATATTGCTATCATATACTGTTGTGTACCAACATTAACACAACATTTCCCCAAAAGTATGTTTAAACAGAAATACCAGATTTAATATTTGGAAAAAGGGAGATAGAATTTACAATCTCACTGGGTGCGTTTACATGGAGCATTGTATTCGGTTTAAAAGTCCAATCCGAATGAAAATGCTCCATATACACACCTCAATCGGAATAAAAATGGCCAAACCGAAAGAAATTGTAATTGGTTTGAGAGGGGTGGGATAAACCTTTCTATAAACTGAACAATATAGAAATTCTGCCATGTAAACGCTTTAACCCAATTACTTTGCCATAAGATGGAGGGAGGATAGGGATGTGAGTGCCATCAATAAGTCCCATAACTTGAGGGGCAAAATACGTGTCCTCAAATCTCCGAGCAATTTCGAATGCCTCCTCTTCCTCTGGCATCTGTATCAGATCTCGTATCGGCCCATCCACAATCCCCTTGCAGAAAAGTTAGACAAACTTTTTTACTGTGAACTTTTTAAAAACTAAATTGCCTTCTGATTGTTGATTTACTGTTTCTATTGTTCTTTCATTTGTAAGTCGCTTTGGATAAAAGTGTCTGCTAAATGTAAACACCATACCGGATTAGATGACATTTCATGTAAACAGTCAAACAAATCTTTCAATCTGAATCATTTTAATCGGAATGACAAAAAGCTGCACATGTAAACGCACCTATTGATAAGAATGGCACGGACACAGATGCCGCGTTTATCAAAGTCTGCAAGCGTTGAGCCTTTTGACAAGAGACAAGGCTTTAAGAGCGAATCAGAGCTAATGATTGTGGTTACATACATCTTTCTAAACTCTATTTTAAACATTTAAGAGCTATGAGTGATGCAATATCAAAATAAAATGATAAAATGACTAGGTGGAAATTAATCTGCACGCAAACGTTAAAAAACGTTTTTTAAAACTGTTTGGCATATAACTGATACACATTTGAATCATGAATAACCAGTGTTTTGAGGACATTTACTTTAGATAACATGTTGCTCGATGAGCATTTCCTAATCGTTGCGACTTTCAATCTTTAGAATGAATGATAAGTAATGCTGCAAGTCTCTTGCGGAGTGAAGAAGAGGCAGAGTTTTAACAGTTTCCAAACTATTTTCAACACTTTTCATTGGTTAATCTTTTTTTAAAATTTACACAGGCCTATGACAATGTGTAGTAAATTACGTATAAAATCATTTAGTTTAAAGTTAGACTGGAGTGAGATAAAACTAGATCAAAGCACAAAGCAAGCTGTTGCTAGCTAGCTGCTAATTTTATTAAACTGTATATGGTAAAAAAAAAAAAAACACTGTTACACCTTTTAATGCTACGTTTTTTTTAATGCTACTTGTTAATATTGGGCTCGCGGATCACTTGGGTACTAGGGTACTCTTTACTGTGTGTGGATGACCATGCCGGTCAGCCACCACCGAAGACCAATTTTGACCCAGGAAAAACCTGTTTAGTATCATTTGTTGGTAAAAGAAGCAGAAATAAAATAAATTGCAGATATTAACTCAATTTTAATCTCAACACCCACAATCATTTGCTGTGTCTCTCCCACAGGAGTGCATGATCACTCATTTCTCCCAAAAGCTGAACATTATAGCACTGAGGGACAATTCCTGAGGGTTTCCCAAAGAAGTCAACACACCTGTGTTTAAACACACTTACTGTACCCCATAGACTTAAAACGCTCAGGATTAGTAAGACTGAACCAGCGGTGTCAACAGCAACCCATCACCTTAGCAGCCAAAACAAAACAAAAATTACTTGCAGCAAAAGGCTTTCACTAAGTGCTATGCAAATGACATACAAAAACAAACATGCAAACATTCTCTTCCTCTTCTCTTACAAACAAAATTACATAAACTTTATGAATGACACTTATAATTATTGACTGTCTACTTGCCCGATATTTAAAACAATAACCGCATTCACTTAATCAATTAACAGCATTTCATGTTTTTATGTATAGGTATTAGGGTTGGGCGATGTGTACCAAATTGGCATAAGCCAATGTCTACATGGAAATATTGCAATGGAGAATGACATCAGCGGGGGGCGTTATGCATATCAGTTCTCTAGATGGCCATCTGCCAAAACATTCAAAACAACTCTATCATTAAATACATAACATTATCATTTTCCACAAGATATTTTTTTGTTTTTATCCCATCAGCGATTTCAATTTTCTTAATAATGTCACCAGGTTTCATAATCAAAAGTTCTGTATAGATTGCCGCAGGGCTCAGTGCGTGGCCCTCTTCTTTTCACCCTGTATATGCTACCTCTGGGAGCAATTATTAAGAGACATGGAGTTAGTTTTCATTGGTATGCGGATGATACTTAGCTGTATATCTCTTCGAGGCCCAACAACAAAATATAATTTCAATAGGTACTTTTATTTTGACACTCTACAAATCTTTATGTAATGTGGCATCCTCTCACATTTTCATTTTTCTACTATACTATCTGCCTGTGCGACAAATTTTGTGTCTGCTGTTGGACGCAAATCATGGGTATAGAAATATTTTGTATTTGGAAAAATAGATGGGCAAAGAAAGAAAACCTATGCAATTTGTAAATGTTGCCAGTGCCAGCTAAAATACTCTGGAAATCTGAAAAACATGTTCGTGCCTTAAAATGAAAACATGGAATTGAAGAAAGCACTTTGGCTGATGAAATAGTCTTCTTTTTTACCCAAAACTCCAAAAGAACAACTAGCATTACATCCACAATCGCTTATTTTATATGCAAAGATCTGAGGCCACAGTGTACTACAGTGTAGCTGAAAATGACAACTAGAGTACTTCATTAATTTGCACTATTGCACATTCTGGTACAAATAACTGGATGACTATTGACTTTATTGTAATTAAAAGCTTTATTGATTTCATGTGCCCATTGTTTACTTTAATAAAAAAATAACCTTGTAAATTTCCCAAATGGGATACTGGATATGCAATTTTTAAAGAGTTTAATTAAACAATCATGTTATATTTTGGTTGCATTTGTGATTTTGTGAGAATAAAAATGTAACTGGTTGTGTAAACTAGGCAATATCTACATATCAAAAAATCTATCAATATACCACTGAATGAATCAAATGGTATCTCTGACTTGTTTGAGGCATCTGCATATTTCTTAATACTGGATGAGAGAATCGATATCATATTGCATTGTGAGATGATATCCGATTTACACCTTTACTTATTACAGTTTTTCACGTTCACTGTGATCTGAAAATTCTGGACAATTAATAATAACCAAAATGTCAAAATCAAGCGCAGGTGGTAGATCCTAGGGTTGGGCGATGTTGACCAAACTCACATCGTACGATGTCTAATGTGAAACATTGTGATGGACGATGTCATCGTCGGTGGGGGTGGAGGGGGGGTGTTGTTGATGTCCACTAAAGGGACATGGTTAATTGGTGCCATCGTGGGTATTGGTAGCTTGCTGCCGCTCTAGTATACACAAAGCCCCTGCGATCGCAAATCTCAAAAGTGAAAGGTAAAGTAAAAAGCGATCATGTTTTAATATTAATAGCGGTTCCCTGATGCCCGCAATTTATGTACAGTATAATTACCCAACAATATAACTGCGAGAGTAAGTACTGATTTCCTTCTATCTCATAATTATTGCCTTTAGGGGTTTTGTATAACACATCTTGTTCTTTCCGAACATGGTATTTGGATGCTGTGGATTGCGGGGAATGGGGGTGGGGCGATGGATCACGATGCTGCCTCAACATCGTGATGTCTGTCAGCCATCAGCGATGGACGATGGCATCGTCTATCGGCCCAACCCTAGCAGATCCTTTTCATATTTGACAGCTAAACTCTGGAATAATCTTCCTAGTGTTGTCCGGGAGGCAGATACACCATGTCAGTTTAAATCCAGATTAAAGACCCACCTCTTTAATCTAGCCTACACATGTCCTACACAGTCCTATGGATTTATTACTCAAATCCTTTAAGGGATTGTTAGGCTGCATTAATTAGGTAAACCAGAACTGGGGACACTTCCCATAAGAATATACATACTGACGACAATGAGACAGATCGGTAGGAATATGATGGACTTTCTTATTAAATTTCCCATTAACTACTTACCTACCTCCAGTCTAGTTAGATTCTATATTTTTGTTTCCCACCTAGTTACAACAGTGCAATGTTATAGCTGCAATTAGCCTACTCTTGATGCAGTCGGAATGACCTACAGTGGTGACATTTCTCATAATCACGACAGAAAGTCAAAATACTGCCCTAAACTCACTAGCACAAAGGCAGTGCGAGTCTCCTAATACGGT
>JAZGTK010014912.1:0-13489 GCA_036877625.1 Ambastaia sidthimunki
CAGGGACAGCTTATAAACGCTTATATACTTGCATTATAGTATATAATGTATATAACTCCCTAGAATATAAAATGCTTGTCTAACATCTTGTCAACTAAACAGTTTTCAGAGACTTTCATAACCAACATAAGCAGTGTTTGTTATTTAAGCCATGAAAGGGTAATTAGAAATGGCTTGTAACAGCGTGTGTTTAACAACATTTACCCAATGTTCCCCTCTTCCCGACAGAGAAAGTATGTAATGCAGGATTAGCAAATTCTCCCTCAAGCTTTGCACAACATGAAAATAATTTCTCAATAGATGAAATGACTAATGGGGGTTTATCTGTTCATGGAAATAGAGCGTGAGACTGAGGAGGTGTGCACAGCTTTGCTTACACTGTCAGGACCTGGACCGAAACAAAATGGCACCCCAGGCACAACACAGGCTTGATAACAATAGGAAGGTACATTACGTTTTCTATTTGGTTTTCTGATGTCACACTAACACTTCAAACCTTACTTATGAACACCATGCATACCTGACAAATAAGGCATTGGTGAAGGCCCCTTCTGTAGCCTCTCTCTCTTTCTCTGCATTACCTTAAACTGCTATCTATAATAAAAATAACCTAGCATTAAAAGTAGTGTGATTTTGGTCTGTTCTACCTCAGTGGTCTTGTCCTTCTCAACTGTATCTAATTAAAATCATGTCAATGTAAATTTTGACACTGTATTTTTTCAAATGCAGCAGTTTAAACCCAGAGTTTACAGCTGTGACCGAACATGACATTTACCACAGATTTCCTCTCTCTCTTGCTCTCTCTCTCTCACACGCTGTGAGGCCAGAGGCTCACAGTGATCATGTGGTGTCAAAACAGTCTGTGTGTGGCCTTATTGTCCCTCTTTTGTTAGCTTTGCTAGCATTTAGTTTGTTACTGTACAGCCTCAGGAAATAACCAAAGAAATAACCTGATCTTTATTCAATCACCATGTTTGTGTTATCACATTATCACAAAAATCACAGCAGGCATCAAACACAAAGATAAGACAACAAGAATGTATGATAAGACACTGGAATGGTTTCCTAACATCAACTTAATTTAATGAGTATTTATTATAGTGAGTCATATTTCTATTGCTGAGGCTAGAATCTTACTGTTATGTTGCAAGTTTGTTTAAAGGGCAGCATGAATTTTCTTATTAGGTTATAGCTTGTCATCCATTTGAGCAATGCAAGCAATTGGTCAGTACAAATTGTCATTAGAAAGCATGAGGCAGCCAGCATTAAAATTCCAGTAGCCCGGTAGAACGTTTCTCAACATCCTGCATTCACTTGTGTTGTATGAGGAGAGTGAGAGAGCTCTCTGTGGAATGAATGCTCCTGAAATTAAAATTCAAATGGAAGCTCTCAGCTAACCAGCATCAGCTACAAACTCTCTTGTGTCTTAAATGACATCTTAAATAAAAAGATTTTTATTATAAGACATAAATCTCATTCTATATATATTAAAACAGTGTAGCATCTTATACCTTTTAAATCACAATCAGACGTACTACAGAAGGAATATATAATTATATATTTATAATAATAATAACATTGTTTTGCCTAAATAGAGAGACAATCCAGCAGTAGTAACTGGAAATGTTAGGTGATGCTACTCACGATAATAGCATAATAGCCTCAGTCAACACAGTTTATATATTTAAAGAATTATTGTTTGATATATGAAGGCCCATTTGTTTGCATGTTTTGACTTGTTTTGAATAAGACACATTCACTTTCTGTCTTTATTGTATATCTACAAAAACATGACCTTTGGTCTTGTAATAGTACAGAAATATTTTACAAAGTTAACTCTGAAATATTAATATTCATTTCAGTTCTCAGCACTGTATCAAACTCTTGGCACAAATCCTGTCTGCATTCCTACCTGTAACAGAGGTTTGTAATGAAGGTAAGCTATAATGATATTAAAAGGATAGCTCACCCAATAATAAAAAATAGTCATCATTTACTTATTTCCTTATTATAATTTACTTCATTGTGTTTTAAACCTGCATGACTTTCTTTGATCCATTGAACAGAAACTCTGTCTTCTACACAATGAAACTGTCTGTTTGTTTTCATTATATTGAAGACAGAGTTTGTGTTCAATGGAACAAAGGGACTGTCAGGAGAAAAAAATACTAAAATAGTATTTGTTTAATTTTACTGACACGCTGTTATAAATTGTTACATTGGTGAAACACACAAGAAATAAAATCATGCTAACTTTAAAAGACACAAGGGTAAACTGTCATTTTTGTGTGAACAATCCTTTTAAAACTATATATTCTAATTACATTTATTTGCTGTAAATAACTTATCTGTGGTTCTAAAATCACATGCATAATTCTTTTGACATTATGTTTGCAAATTCAAACTTACACTACACTAGTAGCCTGCTTGTTAAATGGCAAAAGTGATTCCATACAAGCCCTAACTGTACATGTATTAAAACTAGACTGACGCCTTGTGGTGCTTTTTGCTTCCTGCACTGTTTACAATGCAAAGAAAGGCATATCAAACATGTCCTTGTAGACGTAGATTTTTCTTTTTGCATTGCTTAGCACATTTTGCTAACTGTGCTTAAGATTTTGCATCTCTAAAATAAAATGTAAAACAAAATCAACAAAAAGCTTATACTTTTAATTTCATTCAACATTAAACCTTTGACCTGAAGGGGGCAGCATACACAGAAAGATGATCTGTTTAGAATACAAGCTTACAGAACATTGTGTAGTATACACTGTCTATTAACTACAATTTTGAATAGTATGTGAAACAGAGTACTATTAATGCAACGATAAGTAGGATGCAACATTTTTGTGATGTAAACTCATTAAGTTGCATTGTGGGACGCAGTGTGACATGGTCTATACTGCACAGTTTGACAAACTGTAGTACTCTAGGTCATCCATGTATTCCATAAGAAAAGAAAATGTATTTAATAGGGATGATAAAGGAATACTATGGAATCTTGCTGATCCAATCATAGCCTTCATCTCTAGACGTTCTGCTGTCAGGTTCTATAAAGAATCCTAGTACTTCCAGTTCTGTAGTTTTACAAACATGCATTTGACAGACCCTTAATCCAAAGCATATTTAAGCTGTACATTTTATCAGTATGTGTGCTTCCCTGGGAATCGACCCACAATCTTTAGCACAAACTGCTATTGCAATGCTAAATCAGTTGAGCTACAGGAACATAGAACATCATGTGCTGGGATAAGTAATGAAATTTTAATTTCAGTAATAAAATGTATGGTTTTTCCATATGGTGTAATGCCATATTATGGCTATATTATGGCTGTAATGCCATATTATGGCTATATTATAGTGTAATGCCATAGGAAATCATATCGTATTGTTTTTCAGGTTGTGTTTATAGTTATGGCTTTTGAACAAACTATGAACATGAAGAAATTGGTTGATTACAATGAAGCTGTACACTATCTAATAAGCATAAACTGGGCGAAAAGCAGTTGTTTAATATGAATACAATGTGAGGTATAGAATCTAAGGTACAAACAATCTAAAGCAGACTTTTATTAAGTAAAGACTTTTTTTTTAGACTTTTTTAAGTAAAGATTAAAAGGAATTTCATTGACATTAGTTCAGACATAACATTAATTTTCCTTTTTTTATTTGGCATCCTGCATTTTCACTTTCTCATTTGAAATCAGGACAGTGTGTGTGTGTGTGTGTGTGTGTGTGTGTATATGTGTGTCTGTGTCTCTTCAAACTGCAAATCTCTTATCCAACACACAAAGTATTCAAACAACAGTATAACCTTTAAAAAAATGAGTCTTTAAAGTATTTCAAGTACACAAGGCTTATATAGCCTTCAAACATCAAACTAACCTTCAAAATGTTAAATTTTTAGAGAAGTCTGTCTTCTGCAAAATTCAAAGGCTCCCTTTGGCAAACTTTTCTAATTTATCTTAAAAATTGTTCTTATACATTGACATTTAACAGATGCTTTTATCTAAAGCAGCATAAAATGCATTTAAGATATAGTTTTTATCAGTGTGTGTTATCACTGTAGCATTCACACATCAGTACTACAATACTAGTAAAGTCTGTGACTGAGAATTAACTGAGAATGAGCTCTTAACCACTGTGCCACTGCTGGTGTTGTGTTTGAAAACATAATAAGTTTTGATTTGTATTAAGTGTATGCAGTCTGTAATTTTGTTGATTATTTGTTTTTGTGGCCAACGTTTATATTCATGCAGTTGTTCTTAACCCAACAACATCTTATTAGATGACTTCAAACTGAACTGTAGGAAATAAATGCTGTCGCTACCGTCCAGAGACGCTACAGTACCTGCAGTTAAAACCACTGTAATCTTTATACACAAGGAAACAGATGCCTGTGGGAAGGATGTGGGCAATCTGGCAAACGTGGGAAAGTGTTTTTAACAACTAATGAAGAGTTGAAATGCGTCATCTGCATCAGAATATTATGACTGACCCAACGCTGAATTGTTGACATGATCTGAGCTTGTACATCCATAATATACTGTTAATGTTACAACTTCTCTTACTGGTAAAATGCCAGAATTGATTTACCTGTATTTTTGAAAAGGTCCCGTTTATACATGATCTTTTAGTGGTAATTTACCAGTACAGTGTATGTGTAAAAGGGGCTTTAAAACATTTAAGACACTACAGTATCACTTTCTGTAAATCTGCTTTAAATGTTTGTAAATTATGACATTAGAAAAGCAGTAAAATGATATGATCTTGATTTTCCACGTGTGCACAGTTCACACAGTGATCTCAGTACATTAGTAGAGAAATAAAATGTATTTTTAAAGTCACACTTTGACACAGTATGTGAATTTAAATTAGATCTTTTCTAGAACTTTACAAATATTAACATGCCCCCACCACCTCCTGGGACCTCTGAAAATAAGGTATCTGGTATCTGTATTCCCTCCCATTCATTATTGTGCATCTTTACTGCAATTAGGTCTAACTGAGATAGAGTTCTTGTTAACAGGTTACAGTATTTCCATGTTTATCTCAGCATTACAGTTTCAAGGTTATTGTTATAGTCTTTGCTTTAATCTCCTGGTGTATTTTTTCCCTTTATGGCTCTGTAAAGGTCACAGTGCATGTGTGGAAACACACAACATATTGTACAGAACAGTATATTCCTTCTGTGCACAGCATATACAGTATGACTTTAAATCAGTCTATTGATTTAGAAATATCTGATGACAAATGCAATCTCATTCATCATTCTTTTGTTTCACAACCTTTGTGGTTTTTGCAATGTAAAGTTTGTTTGGTTATTTTGCGTTAGTCTATATGCTCATGGCAGGTTGACAAAGGACACATCACAGTTATTATACATAACAAAAGCCAAGAAATGAACATAGTTATTAACATGTACATTTAATTTTTTGGCACATGCTGTTGTCTAATGCAAAGCAATTCATTGCATTCAGTGTGTTTTGTGTACCCATGATGTAGGTGTTGTTGGCTCTACTGTTTAAATTACAGGAATGTTTGAGACCTATTTAATAAGAATCGTATAGATGACCACATATAGATGATGCAAAGCTTACCAAACACACATTTCATTGTTGCTCTTTATCATCTTCTTATTTATAAAAAAAATAATAATTTAATGCATACTGTAGCTTCTCTGTTACCGACCTAAGAAAGACCAGAAATATTTTTCATAAAGTTTTTCAGCTGATGTTTTAAAATAAACTGAATCTGTAAAATGTAAATCTGTGTGGAATGTTAAAGTAGCTGTAAAGCTTTATGAAGAAGTTCATGCCACAGGTGAACCCCTTCACACTGTATTTTATAGTTCTGGTCATGTGATGTGACTTTATTTTTCAAAGAACATGTTGGGCTGTAACTGAAAAACACTGTGAAGGAGACTCCTCAGAATATGGTATTAGACCATTTAACCACAGAAGATTAAAACGTTTATCTTTCAAGGTCTTGCCATCACAGTGTTAATTATTAAAGCTGATGGACATCCTTTATCTGGTCTTTATCAATGGAGTGAACTTATTTCACTGTGAAACATTTAGATATTCAGATTCAAACTTATGCTTATGATTAAATCAAAAAATGGTGCCTAAAGCTGATCATTGATAGATTCAAATTTCCTGTAATATCTAAAAAGAAACAAAAACTTTGACCTTCTGTCAATAATTAAATATCTTAGCACTCCCTTAAATATGACCTTAAATACTTTCTCTCCACTTTCTCTCCTTTTAATATATTTTACGTTTATGAAACTTATATACTAGCAAAAGCGAGATGTATTTAAAAGTGTGCCTGAACTGTTTAACCGTCTAGCTCACTGATTGATAACCTAAGTGACCTTTTTGGGTTTCAGTCAAAGCACTTGGCAACACTCAATAAGCCTTTATCCAAAAGTGACCTTTGTCGAATTAAGGTTACAACAGTATAAACGTCTTGCCATGTCAAATAAACACTCTGCCAATTTATACAGCTTATAGACCAGCTTACCAACCCGATATCATCTTGTTTTGTGTTGCAATAATGATTGTAGGTGTTTTAACATTAATTAAAATCATAGTTTTGTTTTGAGACATTGTCGCAAAAGTTGTCGCAAAAGTATATATGTTACGCAATTCAAATACAACCACTGACTTTAAGTGTGACCTCAGTGTTTAAGCGAATACATTGTGTTTCTCTATTTGTATAAAAGGAATAAACATAAATCTTTTAATAAATTCATCATGTTCATCATATTCATAAAAAAAAACCACAAATCAAAAAAGCCTTAAAGTGGTTCCCAGCTCTGCAAAACTATCAAAGTACAGTCTACTGGCCCTCAGGTGGTGTTCATGAACTCTGTTCAAGGATACAAACACACACACACCTATGCATTTCCTAGAGGCATCTGGCATGAGAAAGGGGGTGGGGGGCAATTGTTAGTTAGTTGAGTTACGTGAGAGGCTGTGGCTTATGTTGAAGAGTATAAAACAGATAAAGCACCAAGAGCTTCTGAGTACATCTACAGAGGTTACAACCTTACTCTAGTTCCACCAGTTTCCTTACTCCTGCAGTCATGATCTTAAGCATTGCGCTCATTTGGGCCATAGTGGTGGGGCTCTGCTGTTGCCTCTGGCTTATCACAGGAGTGCGTAGAAGGTAAATACCAGCAGCTTTGTGACTAAAAGCTTCACTTAGCTGCCTCTTGTTTTGGACTTGACTTTGATTACAGTGGGACAACATCACTGGATGATGGGATTCACGTTTGTAATGTAGCAACTAATTTGATTTGATTTGGTTTTCCCAAACCACAATGTGTAGATGATTTTGGGGTTGTTAAAAACCTGGGGTGGCAAATATTGGCTATATCTAAAAATCTGACAAAACACTTTTTTTCCAATTTTCTTAAGTGTGCATGGTTTTGAATGAAAACACGGATCAGTTTTTAGTGAAAAAGCAATATTTTTTTTTATACAGGAATCCACCTGAATCTTTTAGTTTGGTTACATTATTATATAACTAGCACAGTTTATTAAAACAATTTATTTATGGGTGTTTCAGGCAACCCGGGGAGCCACCAGTGGAAAATGGTTGGATCCCTTACCTTGGCTGTGCTCTTCAGTTTGGCGCAAACCCTCTTGAGTTTCTCCGCAGCAGACAGAAGAAATACGGACACATTTTCACATGCAAGATTGCTGGGCAGTATGTCCATTTCCTTTGTGATCCATTCTCCTACCACTCTGTCATCCGGCAAGGAAGACATCTGGACTGGAAGAAATTTCACTTTGATGCCTCTGCAAAGGTACAGGCAAACATTTATTGCAAACATTATTTATGCATTTCCTAAGCTCATTTATCCAAAGTGCTTTCAATAGATTTCCTAACTAAATTAACTACTTCATATTTAATATTGAATAGAAAAAGGATTCGAGTGATCTGTGTGTGTGATCTTGCAGGCATTTGGTCATGAGAGCATGGATCCCAGCCACGGTTACACCACAGAGAATTTACATCAGACCTTTCTTAAGACTCTACAAGGAGATGCCCTGCCATCTCTCATTGAGACCATGATGGAAAACCTGCAGAGCACAATGCTGCAACCCGGCATCCTGAAGTCCAAGCCCTCAGAGTGGCAGGTTGATGGTATTTTTGCCTTTTGCTATAAGATCATGTTTGAAGCCGGCTACCTGACCCTCTTTGGAAAGGACTTGGATGGAGACAAGAGTCTCGCACGTCAACAGGCTCAGAAAGCTCTGGTGCTGAATGCTCTGGAGAACTTCAAAGAGTTTGATAAGATCTTCCCTGCTCTGATCGCTGGGCTCCCCATTCATGTTTTCATGAGTGCCTACAGTGCCCGAGAGAACCTAGCCAAGACTTTGCTTCACGAGAACCTTAGCAAGCGTGCCAACGTGTCTGACCTCATATCCTTGCGCATGCTGTTGAACGACACGCTATCTACCTTCAACGAGTTGAGCAAAGCAAGAACCCATGTGGCTATTCTGTGGGCTTCCCAGGCCAACACATTACCTGCCACCTTTTGGACTCTGTTCTACATGATCAGGTAATACCTACAAACCCACACAGCAGAACATTCTGCACAGTAGTTGGTCATCAGCATTATCATCAGCGTGTTCATTTTATGGTGAAGATAAGAATTACTTTGTCGAATAACTCTTACTTAACTGGTGTCCTTGACCAGGACTTTTATTGCACCTGCATGTGTGCATGTGGCACAAATATTATCTTTAGTAAGTGATAAGTGTAAACTGTAAAACTGATCTACAACTTTTACTACTATTGTAGTGTGTTTTAATATGTATTTATAGTAAAAAGTGTATCGCTTAAATATACACAACAGTGTACAGAAGCAAAAATGTAACAAAACTCCTTGTTTTCAGGTGCCCTGCAGCTCTGAGGGCTGCTAGCGAGGAGGTGAGGAAAACTTTTGAAAGTTCTTACCAGAAAGTCGACCCCACAAACTCACAACTGGTACTAACAAGGGAACAACTGGACAACATGCCCATTCTAGGTGAGAGATACTTTAAAAATACTGGAGGATTTTTTTGTGTTTACCATCATTAATGTACCAAGAGGTGTCATGTGAACTGGATTCCCTTCAATTTCCTGAACAACAGACAGTATCATTAAAGAGGCTATGAGGCTCTCCAGTGCATCCCTGAACATCAGAGTGGCCAAAACTAACTTCCTTCTTCACCTGGACAACAAAGAATCATACCACATTCGCAAAGATGATGTAATAGCTTTGTACCCTCCGATGCTTCACTTTGATCCTGAGATTTATGACGATCCATTGGTGAGTTTTGT
This sequence comes from Ambastaia sidthimunki, assembly GCA_036877625.1. Classification (NCBI taxonomy): domain Eukaryota; kingdom Metazoa; phylum Chordata; class Actinopteri; order Cypriniformes; family Botiidae; genus Ambastaia; species Ambastaia sidthimunki. The sequence continues at coordinate 9,340 of JAZGTK010014912.1, forward strand.
TCTGTGAATTCCTGTTTAATAAATCTAAATTTAAACACAACTGTAGTAACCTGTAGAATGAGATTTATATATAAAATAACTCCTTATGAAAGGCCACATGTTCTCAAAATCTTTTCTCAAACAGACCTACAAGTATGATAGATACCTTGATGAAAATGGACAGGAGAAGACCAGCTTTTATAGAAACGGACGCAAACTTCGATACTTTTACATGCCGTTTGGCTCTGGGGTCACCAAGTGTCCGGGCCGGTTCTTTGCTGTGCATGAGATCAAGCAGTTCTTGTCTTTGATTCTCACTTATTTTGAGATGGAACTGTTGGACTGTGATGTGAAGGTACCGCCACTGGACCAGTCTCGGGCCGGTCTGGGGATTCTGCAGCCCACTTATGATGTTGACTTTCAATACAGACTCAAAACTCAATGAGGATCAAACATTTATTTATTGACTCGACTGTGAAATGTAAATAATGTACATTTTGTGTCATGTCCAGCCAAATGGATGTAAATAAGGCTTCAGCTGTGTTTTATTTTAGAGATGATTTGGAAGAGATTTTAGGAAGGTAGGAAGAGACCTTAGGACCTCAGGAAGATAATTTTCAGTAATATTTACTGCATGTGACCTGTTTTAACTATAAAAAATATTTCTTGGTCATGTAAATATGCTAATAAAAACTACCAAAGATTTACTTGATTATTGTACTCTTGATTGACTAACTTTTTTTACTTTTAAAGTTGTTTTTTACTTTTAAACTTACATAGTGGGTCGGTCTGTATTTCCATTGAGTTTCCATCCACTTAAATAATCCATTTTCATTTAGTTTACAAGTATTATTAAGGATATAATTTAATCCATCCGATCACCATTCACTATAAATCCTTTTATACACAAACCTTTCAACACCTTTCATTGTCTTCTTCTTATCATCTTATTAGATTAAATGTCTGTCAAGGGTGATGAACCGTGCATGGGAGACCCCAATCCACACCTGTTACCCTTTAGCCTGTTTCTATTAGCATAAACACAGATTGCAAATCATGAAAAGTAGCCATGACGCTAACATAGACATAAACATTGATATGATACAGATCCATTAGATTGCATCAAGGACATTTGCAACCGCCCTGTTCTGTTGATAAGCGTTAAGACCAAGTATACAAATATTAAAGTGACTCACAGTAAACCCGAGCTGGTGATACAACAGGTGTCATTAGGGTACAATGCGAAAGACTACTCTCGTGTGCACCACAGTGGCTGCTGTGCACTTTGACCTCATTACAAAACAGACCTGCCAACATCCACAATATGGGATCACTTTGATAAAAACAGGATGTTGGATTAAATTCAGGATGTGGTGACAATGATTTGAGCATTCCTGTAGCTCAACTGGTAGAGCATTGCGTTAGCAACAAAGGTTGTGGGTTCGGTTTCCAGGGAACATATGTACTATATACCTTGAATGCACTGTAAGTCACTTTGGATAAAAGTGTCTTCCAAAGATTATATCAAAGTGACTTGTGAATGAATTATGACTGAATACAGATCACTCAGTATACTTTACAATAACACGATGTGTCCCTCTTGATAGATGTTTTGCAACAGCTAAATATTCAGTAAATTACATACAGCTGGTTAAGCTTTGTTGTTCTAAACAAATTTGACTTTTTTCCATGGAACACCACAGGCAAAATACCTCAATGAAAACTGAACATCATTTATCTATATAATTAAAGTCATTTACGAATAAAATTAATGTTACGAATAGAATGAATGAAAGATCAGCTCATCAGTGCATTCTGGATGAGAAACAATGACAGAATTTGTATTTTGGGTGAACATCACTAATACTAATACTAATACTGTTTTAATAAGGGGTTGATAAGTGTGGTTAATTTTTGCCTTTTCCAATGAACTTGATGACAGAGACCACAGACAGACGCTTTGTCAATGTAAATAATACAGCTGAAGTAGTTGTTTACTCGCAAAATAGTCTTATCATCTGCAGAGCTGGAGTTGTTTGCGCAAGGCAATGAGTACCAAATGTCAGCTCTGATGTGCATTAACACACTGTAGGTTACTATCAATCATGCTGTAACTTGTTGTATTTTCAATAAATTTCAATATAAATTTCAAGTAACTTTAAGCATTTTAGGCTTTTACATTTGGTCTGAGTATCTATATAACAACAGTAAAAGTGATTGAGTGTAAAAGTATAAAGCAACTGTAATGAAAATATATTTGCTCAAATTACTTTTAATAAACTCAATTACTTTTCACATCACAAACTCCCACATCACCTTCCTACTCTAAACTACTATTAAACCGAAAGCTTTACAGTTTCACTGTAAAAAAGCGTTAAAACAGTTTCTTTAAATGTTAAAGTTTAATCCGCTTGGCTACACAAGTAATTTCAAGTCTTTACAGGGAAGTAAAATCTTGTCTTGATATCATACATTAAACAGTAGCTCCAAACAAATTACTTTAGATTCCACATAGATGTTTGTTTTTGTGATAAATGTTTTATTGTCTCTTTGTTTGGTGTGGTCTTATTTTGGATGAGGTGCCAAGTTCAGTACAAGGTAACTTCAAATAGTGTGAATACAGGGTGCGTTCATCTGTCACTAAAACAGACTTGTATTGAACATGAATTATTTTGTTTGTATTATGCTATAATTAACCTAATGTACTTGAAAATGAAGCTGGCACTAGTGAGGTAAGTGTTGTTGAACACAATCTCCTCTTACATTGATTCGCAGGTCACCCACGGTAAGAAAACAACTTCACAAGAACAGTTTTGTGCTTTAGACATAAATGGCGGTAGACAGAAGTCACGGAATGCTTGAACAAGTTTAAATTTAAAACAGCTGCTGTAAGAACAAGCTACAACGCTGCAATATCTACCATACAGAATCTTACCCCACCGCTCAAATGATATATATCATTATAAATGATACTGTATATAATTATACATTTACATTTGCTTAGGAAATCATGTTTAATACTTACCTGTCATGTACTTGCCCTGTATTTTTGTTGTTTGGTGTTGTTGTTGTATTTTTTACGAATTGTTGCTTGTAGTCTACCATTAAAACTTTGTGTTTGATATAGATCACGTAATTCTTGACCACTAGATGGCAATATTTTGCTTTTACTAAAACAAAGTTTGTGCGCTATGACGCAAAAACGGTGAACATAAACATGATCTATGAACGCATTTCTTTAGTCTTTCTCATATTGCTTGACACTCCTTTATCAATCCAAATATATTAAATATAGTCGTATTAGCGTTTTAGGTCAAAGGTATATGACAATAAGTTTAATTCTTGCTGTTAAAACGAGACACTTAAGGAACTTGACTGACCACCGTTAAAATACAACTAATGGGATTAATTCATACAAGTGTTCCTACGAAGAATACGTTTTAAAAAGTCGACAGTTTTGGTGTTAAGGACATTACACATTAGAAGTGCATACTGATTATTCCTTTACAGTATGCATTAGGTATGTATGTAGTATGAATATGTAGTATGCAAAACTACAGCCTTGTTTGAAACACATTTTGATAAATTACAATTATTCATTTAGTTGGTTGTTATTTAACGTTTATAAGTGATGGAGGCAAAGGCTATACAAGTACAATTCGCAATAAACAGAGATTTGTGTCATTATATTGGCAATCACTAAGAAACATAACAGAATTTTAAATAACAGCTAATAGGTAAGAGCTTCAGTCTGTGTGTGAATGTAATGCAGTAAGACTGCATGGCAGCTGTATGGCAGGCCAGGAATGTGTTCTTGACACAGGCTGGTTTATTTGTGCTGCGTTCATGGCTGGAAAATCTACTGTTATTATTATACTCTGTATCAACAGTACTATGACCCAGTTATGAGTTGATTGAGGAAGAGAATTTGTGTGTTCATTATACATAAACAAGCTTGACCTTTCTTTCTGTGTGCGAAGAGTTACGAGCGTCTAAATGTTTTAAGCAAAATCCAATACAAACATTTTGCCACGAATTCCTGATAATAAACACTCTTGACACACTCAAATTATTTACTGCACAAAAATGCAGGTTTGCCTTTATTTATTTTCAAACACAATAAAAACTAAATAAGAATTATTCACATTGTTGCCTGGATCAATTCTGTCAA
>JAZGTK010014913.1:0-13489 GCA_036877625.1 Ambastaia sidthimunki
CTTGTGTTTCTGTAAGGCTGTTTCGAAACAATATCCATTATGAAAAGTGCTATACAAATAAACTAGACGTGACTTGACTTTATGTGGCCTTCCAGTAAAACTTTCTATTAGTGTTGATGGAAACTCCTTCAACAACTTAAAGCAACAACATCTTTCTCCTCTGCCATGTCCTCCCATAAACATATTTATGATTATTCAGAAGAAAACGGCCTTTCTTGTCTTTATGTACGATACTAGCTCGCCCATTTCCCAGCTAACAATTTTAGGTTGCAAGGATGCTCCCCTAACATTTCCATTAATTAACAAAAACTTTAAAGAAGTTATTTTAAATGTTCTGTGAATGTTCCAAATGTCCATTTTTAGATGTGTTTTAACATAATTGCTTTGTAATAAGAACTTTTAAAGCATTATTTTAATTTTTTAACATTTTTAAAACAAACTTAAAACAACGTTATTGATATATAATGTTAAAAAGCATTCCACTAATGTTACTGCAAGAATGTTTTCTTTTGATAACTTTGACAAAACTTTGAGAACACAACGTTCTGGGAATGTTCAGCGTTAGCTGGGTTTGCACATAGCCAAATGTGTGAAGTAATTTGAGGCACAACTTTTCCCGGCCACTAACATTGCTCTGCGCTCATAGTTCTGGCAGCTTTATGTCCATATCTCCTGCTAGGCCTCAAACAACAGCTGCAGACCTCTGCAAACATCTGGTGTGGAGGGAGACGATGGCTAGCATAAAGGCCCAATTGATAACTGGGCAACCTGACGGGTGTACAACCTCATTTAAGCTTCATTCTTTGAGTGGCCACACTTACTGAGGAATAGATACAAAAACAGCAAGACTTAAATGCAGGTTCATTATTGTCTGAAAACCAGGAAAAGCTCACAGAGTTTAACAAGCCGAGTGTTTGGTCCTGACTGAAATAGTCTTTCATCTTCTCACTCGTAGTTCTAGCGTGTCTACAGAGGATAAAATCTTTATTTAGGTACTTTATCTTATTTGCATTTGTACGTTCCTGGGTATAAAAATTTTATTTGTCGCCTTGTGAGAAAAACGTCCTAGAAAACTTGAGTTGCCAAATTTGGTGCACTTGTGCAAGAGGCTGTGCAGAAACTGTTTTACAGGGCTGGTGATGTTTCCTGTTCTTTTATTTACCGAGTCTTTTATTCATTTTTCAGTGGAAATCACAGATGCTAACTAAGTGTTTGCTGCTTTTTCATTTTGAGGAATGCGTGATTTTTAACTGTCCTCTTTAAAGCCTTAATCAAGTGCAACTTTTGTCTCTTACACTGAGAATGGATTTATTTTATTCATAATAAAATAGCAGCAGATATTTAAATGTGTCACGTTTATTACTTTCCTAAGTAACAGAGTTCATGCTGTTCATCTGATGGACAAAATAGACAAAAAACAATTTATCATTACATATCAGAAATCTAGGGACCAAAATAGCATACTATGACACTAAGCAACCCCCTAGCAACCATCCTCAATACCCTAGCAACTGCACAGCACTGCTCTAGCAACGACATACAACACCCTAGCAACCGCTAATATTTTCACATCTTTGTGTACATTGTAAACAGGTGTTTATTTTTGGTCATACATTATAGAATTTTATTTTTGGTACAGAGATCTACAAAACATGCTAACAATTATGTGATATGCAATGTGATTCATTTCCTATAATTTTATATTAATAAAACAATATTGCAGTATTCTCTCGACCAATCAGATTTAAAGATCATAAATTGTTCTATTCCAATCATGAAATGATCCATTTAAAACCGCATTTCTCTAAAATCATGTATAAACCAACGGGATTAAATGTTTTGATGGCATTCAGCAGTTCTTTTACATGGAGATTACTGGAGCATTTATTCTCCATTTCCTCTCTTAAGATCCTCTTTCAATAAACAATATTTGAACAGTTTCGTGACTCGTGATCGTCTGTGTCCTGTTTTCATAAACATCATTTTCCAGAATAGATTCAAATAAGAAACTAAACTACACAGACAACAAGTCCTGGCACATTTTTGGTCACAATGAACCTGGATTCAAATGATGCATGTGCCCAGCTAACAGGGAACGCTCACAGAACATTGACTAACATTGTCTTTAAGTTGTCAAGGTTATCAAAAAACGTTCTTGCAGTAATTTTAGTAGAATATTTTAACATTATATGACATATCAAAAACTTTATTCTTAAGTTGTTAATGGAATGTTTTAAAAACATTACAGAATTAAAATTCTTAAGCAGTGATGTTATGTTACGTCATAACGTTACATCTTATAACTCATTTTTTTAACCAAGCAATAACGCTAATTACGTGTAAAAACGTTTTGAACATACCAAAAACTTTTAAAGTAACATTTGTAACTTTTAAAGTAACATTTGTAACATTTCTGTTACTTAACAGAAATGTTAAGGAAACGTTCGTACAACCCAAAGTCGTTAGCTGGGAAGTTTGGGTGGCGACCAGCGAGGGCTCTTTAATGCGTTCATTCAAAGGATGTCCTTGCAGATTCATTGTGGGGGAGATGAAAACAGGAAGGAAGGAAGATTTTCTCCCTGTGGAGTGGATATTAACACTGACAGCTGGTGGGAAAAAGGAATTTTGCTGGAATGTTGCAGAAAGCCGCTGTTACACTAGCACTGCTGCTGGATTCATTGCCCCCCCATGTTTCATTGCTTTCTTTCACAACTCCAGCGGGGGGGAAATAAATACAGGACGGGTTTGTTCCAGACCAGAAGAAAAACTGGAGTTTCATGAGGCTGTAGTAGCCGAGTTTAAAATGAAACAGATACTTTCATCAATAAAGTCAACGATGTGTTCATGATTTGAAAAGAAACTCATTTAGGAAAGAAACTCTTGTTATTTAATGTCTTGAGAGGTTTTTAGCAAACCTATTTAGATATTTTACCATATAAATAGAACTGTATTAAAAACATACGTACATCAACGTACAAAGTTGCTAAAACTCTCTTTAGTAAACGTATAGCAGCGTACTGGCAGACAAACACTTCAGTGTCTGGCAGCGATTTCTGCATGAGTAAGCAGAAGTTCTTCATACGCTTTCTGAATGGCCAGGATGCTCATGCAGAACTTAAAAATGTTCCTGGAACCAGTGTTCCTAGAGCCGGGATTTCATTTCTTTGACAAAGAACGAGGCAGAGATTTCCACATTCATCTATGCCAGAAAGTTCCATTCGATACTCTCACAGGAAAGTTACTGTTGAGCTATGAACTCTCCTCTCTGACTCTCACATGCTCCCAACATCTGAATGTTTCTCTCATTTTAATTCCTCCTTCTGCTAGACATCAAAACCCTTAAACCAGCCAAGAGAAACATCCGTAAAGCTGTTCTGATGGAAACAACCGCGGATTTCTGATGTGAAGAAAAACAATATCAATGATAATTTATACGTGCAAGATTTATGCTACAGTATTTCAAAATAAAGTGTCAATGATTTCATGAATTTGCTGGGTGTTTTAAATTTTAACAGAACTGACCAGAAAATCATTTTCATTTATGTAGTTAATAAATGCTAAATAAATGCTAATGTTACAATCTAGTGGAGGGGAAAAATGTGTTACGTTCTGTTTTATTGCTGACACAGTCAAAGTTAATCCTTAATACAAATAAGCAAGAGAATAAACTGTCAATGGATCATACATGACAAGCCAGACAGCTCATCTGTTTTAAAGAACATCTAACATATATAGAGCTTCTCAAAGCTTCTAACAGACCTTCTCAACAGCTTAAAAACTTACAGATGGACCCCAAAGTATAAAACTGCAGACAGTCTTTCATCTCAGACCCCTTTCAAATCTGCAGGAAATGTATCAGTCAGCACCTTCAGAAATCTGTTATAATCTGTTATAATCTCACAATCTCACATCATATAAAAATAGAGTCTGCTGTAGATTTCCAACATTCTTCCACTCTGTCTCCTTTACTAGTTGCTGGAAAACGTTTAAGTTTTATTAAGTATTATCTCTTTATGGTCAGGGGCAGAACTTGATTTAGGACCCACGAGTGGGCAGTGTTTCAAGATTTTTCTGGAGCTCTCTGTTCCAGTCAGCAAATTCTGCATGGTTAAGTGCCACTCGTTTTTCTTGAAAACATCTAGATATTTAGTTCAGTTTGCTGCTAAGATAACCAAAGATGGATGAATGTGTCAAAACAGACATCTGCTTAACATCTGTGTACTGTTTTGCCCTCTACACCAATAACTACAGGCTATAAAGTCTCACAGATCTAAGACTATGTGTGTAGAATTATTAAGTTATTTAAGACATTGTAGAAAGTCTAGAGTCATTTATTCTAGAACACATTGGAGGCATCTCACACAGCTGATGTTGCTGGTCTTGAAGTGCCAGGGCAGGTCTTTATTAAGCTATTTATAAAAACAGCAAATTGCTTTCTTCTCCAAAACACTGATATAATTTTACAGGCTAATGTAATGTAAGATTCAAACAATCCAATTAATAAGAGGCAAAACAGCCTAAAGGCACACGGCACTTTGCTGCCAATGAAAAATATTTCCATTCTGTAGTTGATTTACACATTCATTTACTTCGCAAGTCTCTGCGTGTGCGAAAATATGAATATACAATAAAATCGATCTATGTGCCATCATCACAACATTAACTGCTATTGCTTTCATTAGCAGCCAGTATGAACATCACGAGATCCTGGCAGAACACGGACGGTAATTTCCTGCCGCAGCAGTTTGCAATTAAAAAAAGATTGTGATTATGATTATTCTCATTTTTCAGTGATATTGCTGCGACAGACAGACGCTACAGTATGTCTTGTCATCTGAAGTTGTTCGTAATCACACTGTTTCTTGTAAAACGTATCTTGGCTATAATAAAACTTTCAATATCAGATATATATTATCAGCATATATCAGACAGACCGATTCTGATTGGCTGATGACACGCATTAGCCAACCAATCACATGCTCACCTGACTATTTACCATTAGTGGTGACAGTTTTAAAAGCTACCGGTGGACTCGCAAATTAATAATATGTGTTTTTAATGCATCTCATTTGATGCTATTAGATCGTATTATAATCAGATGATTATCATGTTGGCCATCAGTCACTTTGAAATTGGAAATTCACACAGACTGAAAGAATCTGATACATTTACATCTGATAAATACATCTTTTTTTTTTACTTGCTTATTAATTAAATGACTTTTTGGAAAATTTGTGCTTGAAAATAACTAAAAACTATACTAACTAACTATATATAAACTATATAAAACTATATAAATAACTAATGTCAAAACATTTCTAAATTTTAACTTAAAGTTTGGATAAAAATATTAATCAATTCACAGAAAACAAAGAAAGTTTTTAACAAAGTTCCCGTTAAAGACATTTCTGCTGGTTTCCAGGTGGACCAGATCAATTGGTTTTTGAAGTAGGAGAGTTGCAGAGAACATAAAGCTCTCTCACTGAATGAGTCTTTCAATGGCCAGTACGACCGAGTTTTCCAATCAGACTCACAGGTGCAAGAGGTCAAAGGTCATGGGACTGCAGCCTCATTTGACACTCAAGAAGTCGGCAGCCATTATGAAACTGTTGACCCTGCGGTGCGCCTGCTAATAATGTTGTGTATGAAAGCGGAGGTGTCCCGTCGAGTCCTTTCACCTCCGGAAAGCTTTGTTGCATGAATGAAAAGCAGCATCTAATAAAGTCTTTCTTTACAGATCTGCATTCACGATTTCTTGTTGTTCTGAATTGCTTACGAGAGGAAACCTGTGCAGTTCTTCAGAGTGAAAACCTACATTTCACATTATGCTGTTTATTTTATCTTCTTTAATGTGTTGATCTCAAGCCCGTCTGAATCCACAGAATCTAAAACAAACAAGCTGCAAATCCAGCTAACGGGGAACGTTTTCAGAACGTTGGCTAATGTTCTCTAAAGGTTCTCCTAAAAACATCAAAAAACGTTCTTGCAGTAATATTAGTAAAGTGTTTTAATACTATATATATCATATCAAAACATTCTTAAGTTGTTAGTGGAACGTTTTAAAATTAAAACTATTTTGTTACAATTAAAACTATTTTGAAAACAGTTTTCAAAATACCATTCTTACAAAGGGAAATATTCTTACAACTAAGTTGTTAGCTGGGAAATAATTTACTAGCTGGCATGAGCCCTCCAGTTTTATTTGAACGCCGTCCAAGAATGTTCAGACCGTGAGTGGTCGTGTTTCTGAGCAATCAGGAAATGGCAGGAAACATTTTAGCAGAAGCCCCCTGTCAGTGGAGTTTCATAACGCCTGTTTCTGAATTATGCCTCTTATGTTCGAAAAGCAGTTAGAAAAGTGCCAATATAGCGAGTATGTGACTGAATGCAGATAAATGCTGTAATCCAGATTTGTTTTCTTGCTGGTTGTTTAACGGACATCAATGATCAACTGGATGTCAGATTCAAATAACTTTACATCATAATAAAATATTTAACTCAAAAATAAAATTTTCATCATTTACTCAATTAATGTCTTGCTTCTATAAACCACTAAATATCGAATCACTGCCATACAACAAAAGTGTATTTATAAACCTACTGTATATTTTGAAGGCTCATGTATGTGATCAGTAATGACCTCAGTTTGTTTCACAAAATACTACAGCTACAGAACACTCAGAATACAGCACAGTAGTGAAGACTACTTAGATGAATGTAGTGCCTCTTTTGATCTTGGCATCACAATCCACTATTTTTGTGGATAGGAAATCATGCCTCTGATCTCCTGTTGCATTTCCTGCAATACAGAAATAAAATAATACAGGGCAGAAGAAACATGCCGGTAAACGGACCTTGTTTTATATAATGGTTTTGGGTCCCTAATGCTTCCCTCAGCTTTTCAGTCTTACATTTTCCCAATAATGTCACAATTCAAAGTTATCGCTGAATAATATTTTCTCTTAACTTTCTCTACCTGAGCCCTGGAGTCAATGACAAGCCCAAATGCCTTTTATCTTCTAATGCTTTATCTCTCTCAGATCCTTCAGAGTCCATGAGTGAGACAGTCAGTTTCATCTCTGTTGAAATCCTGTGGCAGAATCAAAGGCTTACACCCAAAGTCCTGCTCTCATGTTCTGCTCTCATTTATGTGAAGACCACCGGGACCTCAGGAGGAGACCCTTAGCTCTAAAGAAACCGTAGGTGGCCGTGATTTTCCTGTGAAAGGTTTGGATGTGATTCTTTCTGAGGTTATAAAAGTGTTTCTGATCGATGAAGCACCTCCGTGTTCATAATTCTGTGTGAGTGCAAAGGTCTGGATGAGATTATGAGGAGGAGATGAGGTCAACGTCTTGAAGATCTTGGATTTTCTAACTGGAAAGTGTTTGACACTTGATTCTTGAGGCCGATGGTGACACAGTTTGTCTGATCTCGAATAACTTACGTTTTGGCCCTAAAACTCTCAGGTTTATACTCAGTATAAAATTAAGATATTATTTGATAATGTTATTTGATAACTCTAATTTAATCAAATTAGTGCTATTTGTTGTACAATTAAAGACGACTTATAACCAATACTGAAAATTTTTACGTTTTTTTGAGGAACTTGAGTGTGGTTGCTAGGGTGTTGCTAGGGCCAAGTCAAAAGAACCTATTCAAGCATCTTATATAATCTCTATGGCTCAGACTCTTCTTTCAACATAAATCTAACATAATCGTTTTTTCACCCCGTCTTAAATCTAAAATCTGTAGAGTTACTTAAAAAAGCTTTTGCTTGTCACCATGGTAATAGTAACCCTGTGTTTCCACCCTCCCAGGTCTGATCCCCTACTGAGTAACAAGTGTAGACCCATTTCTTACCGATAATAGCCACCATATGCCTAAAAAAGCAGAATTCTCAGTGGTGTGTTAGCCGGTGGGTACAGCTCAGCTCTGACCTGCCTTTGTGCAAACAAGTGGTTAAATATCTCCACAAATGGGCATCTCGACACAATGCAGAGCACAGAGCTCTCCAGTTCACATGCAAATGACCAAATGTTACTGCTGCTAGCATACCAACACAATAAATGATTATGAGGCGAAGATAAAACGACAGACAGACTTTGCCCAGAGCTCAGAATAAGCAGTGAATTTATCAAGACACTATCTTGACGACTTTTTTCTTTATAATTTTATCTTCATTTTGTGATAGCCTTAGGAATAGATCAAATCTCATCACCAACCATCAGTTTTATTTTTTCCCCCAAATGCAGCCTGTAGAGCGAATGTTTGAATCTGAGCACAATTATAATGTATAATTTGATAGTTTTCTGAGTAATAAATTATGCAATATAGACAAGAGAAACAGCATTACTCAGAGAGCTCTTCAGATCTAAAAAGCCATTTTGATAACAAAGGACCGTCACATCTCAGCCTAAAAGCAAAATGAAGATGGTCTGAATACCTTATAACACCTTATGTCCTGTTTATTCATTCATATCTCATGTACAGTTTACTGGCTCTGACATTTATATCTGCATCGCATGTGTAAAAAGAGTAAAATTGTCCCAATATGTTTCAGCACAACAGGTTATATAACGCAGTACTGACATCTACTGACCATCAGGGGGCGCCATCAGACTCTGGGCCACTGACTTACAGTGTTTGTGTTGTAAACTTGTGTGTACTGGTATTCACTGCATTCAGTGCATTACAAGTACACTCATACCAGTGCATTTTCACCATTTTGTGGTCCATATAAGGAAACAAGTGTATAATTCATACAGAACGCTCTTTTTGAAAATCTAAGGGTCAGGTTTAGGGTCAGTGTAGGGGAGTGTGTACATTAGACAGAAGGACAGAAAACAACTAAGAAATGACATGTTTATTTTCAGGATTTCTTACAGTACATGAAAAGACTGAACGGCCACAGACAGGCGGGTGAAACTGGTCAATATCTAATCAGAGTGTGTGGAGGAAGACGGGTTTGTGTACAAATGACATGAAGACAGTGTGAGGAAATCAGAGATATTAGATTCAATAAACACTCTTTAAACCCGTTTGCTGTATGTTACTGGGATGAAATAATATAAGAGCGTGAGAATGTAAGTTCAGTAGAGTACAGACACTATGTGAAGTAGAGACAGTAACACTTTGAGTTATAACTATGATTTATACTTTTGCCTTATCTTTAAATTTGTAAAAGTGTGGTAAACCTGATGCAAAAACCAGGGTTAAAATCTGTCAAATTAAAACATAACAAATGGCAAAGAAATTCATAAATATCACATTGTATTTGCCTCTGTATTGTAATTAGCATTTTTGCAATCCAGTATATTAATATTCCTGTCATTTTATTTTAAATTCCAATTTAACAACAAATTATTTTGAAACTGAGGCAACTCTGAAATTAATTTATGTATTTTACCTTTGCTTGATTCATGGCTTTTTAAACAGTATATAATTAATGAATATGGTAATCAAACAATATAATTGTATTTGGTGAATCTGTGGTTGCCAGGGAATCGCTAAGTGGTTTCTATGTGGTTTTTTAATTGGCCCACGTCAACACCTCCCATCCCAATCTAAAAGTTTTAGACATTTTTTAGACACCGTTATTGCTTGGTTAGAATGTTATTCAAACATTTGTTTTTAATTCTCTCATGTTCTTAAAACATTCCACTAATTACTTCAGAGTAATGTTTTGATATAGATATAATACCAGTAAAAGAATGTTCTACTAATGTTACTGCAAGAACAGTGTTTGATAACTTTGAGAGAACTTTGAGAGAGCGTAAGCCAGCGTAGCCGTGACCGTCACTAGTGAATGTTGTGTATGTGTTTCTCACCGCAGTTAAGAGCAGCACTCAGTATCACCATCACAGTGTTACTGGATCACCAGCAGCTGCTGTATCACAGAACACTGACCCACTTCCATTCAAACACAGTGTGTGAAGCTGAGCTGCTTGATTTTCATGTCAGATTGGAGATAATGTGAAAACTGTGCATCTCCGGAGAGAACAGGACTTCAAACGTTACCCGAGCGTTTGTTCCAGCGCGTGTGATTCTATCGCCAGACACGATGTGTTACAACGTTCCTCTCTGTTTGGCTGCCGGCTGCTATAGATCGTGTTTTTAGTCCGTATGTTACAACCAGTGATTTAAATTCTCTTTCAGGAACTGGTGTGTACTGAGACCTGCTGTCATGGTCTGAACGCATACACACCCTAAAAAGTGAACAAGTGCGGCTGTTACCTTAACACACATTTCAACCTCATATGACCTTTAATTTTTGCTTTCATTGACGCAACCCAATAAGATTTGATATACACTTAAATATAAGCAGAACAATATACTTCAACTTAAACATAAGCAGTACATCGAAAAGTTTAGTGGCTGTAGACTTGAGTATAAGTCAGGCCAAAACATTGGATGTATGTATTCTAACATTTAAGCATTAAATCACATTTAAAATAACCATTTTATATTTAACTATTATCTTGGTTATGAGAACGTTATTCAAACATTTTAATAAGGTTACAATAATGTTTGATATAATGTATAATATTAGGTTCTACTAACATTCTACTAACTGCAAAAAGTTTTAGATAACTCTTAAAAAACTTTTAATAACGTTAGTCAACATTCTGAGAACATTCCCTGTTAGCTGGGCCTACCAACTGGCTGTCTGGATTTGATTTATTGTTCTAGCTGGAGGCAAAACAACATTACAATTATTGCATAACAATCACCTTTCATAACAATCACCTTTCATAACAATTACCTCCCATAACAATCACCTCTCATAAAGGCCACATCTACTAAAATCTACAGAATTAAATATTTCCATATAGAAAAATGCTGAAATCACAGCTTTAGATTCTGAGGGGAATGTGATATTTTGGTCATGCCTCATTCAAGATGTTATTACTGCTACAGAACAGATGAAAAGAACATCATGTTAGCAGGACGGATTGATTGCTCTTTAATAGGCTTTAATAATTACAACGAGAATGAGCTCCAGTTATAGAAATGAAACAACTGCCGTAATCAACACAAAATGTGCAAAACATCTTTTTAAATATAATTTGGCTGCACGAAAACAATGCAAAGTTAATTGTGCCAGACAAAAAACACTGACTATTAAATAAAGCATATTCTGTAACAAGCTTAATTTACATGGAGAGCTTGCTTGTGCGGAAAAACTAATTTAATGTAAATATCCAAAACCAATATCTGCTCTGAAAACATCTCTGCGGATATTCATTGTTTCTTTATCTCCATGTTCTCACGTTTATCTTTGGTGGTGCAGGACCATAAAATGTTCATCCAATCATTTTATTCCATCTGAACACAATAATAGGACGTCCTGCTTGCCTGTTTAACTGTACAGGTGTTTATGTTTTGGAGGAGGTGTGGCTTTGGAGAGCGTATCGTACCTTTAAAAGTATGCCGCACATATTTTTAATATTTACTCTTGTAATACGATGTCCTTTAAAATGCAAGTCATTATTGGCGGGAGTTGACAGCTAATCCATTCTGTGACACTGCAGGCTGAAACTGTTTTGCGACTCATTGGAGTTTAATATCCAGACAGCAGTAAGATATTTGGGCAACACCTGTCTGGTGCCCTGAAGGGCTGGAGAGCAGAGACGAGGGCTGCACACCTCATTACATCTTCCTAATTATTACCCTGTATGTTTTTTCTTTAATCAACTCTTTTGTGACGCTCCCTCACACATCCTATTGGGCAACATTATGATGGTGTACTTCCAGATTCATCTGGAATCAATGAAGCAGTGAATTTAATCTTGATACTGAACATGTTTATCACGACACATTTTATAATATCATTTAGTTACTCTGGAGAATTGATCAGTTATTATAAAACCACTGATACGAGTGAATTAACTTTTTAAAAACTAGTTAAATAGTTTAGGCTTCTTTACGCTGTTCTTTACTCCTAGCAGAGACAAAAAATGTCAGTTCTATAGACTTTAACAAAAGTAACTTTGTAACTTTGCTGTGGTACTAAATTGCATGAGGTAATTTGCTTACTACAGGCTTGTGTGTGTGTGTGTGTGTCTTTCCTCACTTTTATGCTTGTTGACAATTTGTTCATGGCTTCAGGGGCAAAACTTTCGCACCTCAATTTCTCTCTCACACTCGCTCTCCATTTTTATACTTTATATTTGACGATGGAATAAATTATTTTGACCGGCTTGTTTCCTGTGAATTTTCTTCCCCTTATCTGGATATAAGCAGAAAATGATAATGTTACAGATCATTTTAAAGGAAAGTTGTGAAATTTCTCTAAACTGAACAGTTACAGATAGTGAAGGTGTGATGTTATAGAAACTTTTTATTGTGGAAAAACCACAACGTGTTGCGTCTAATGGCTGAAGTCAAGACTCAGAGTTGACTTTCAAAAGCTCAAAAATCACACACATCTGTTAATGAACAAACATATATAACACAAAACACAGGTTTAATAGACCTTTTGATTTTGATCGAACATTTTAGTTTGTATGACACATTATGATACATTTGTTAATTATCATTTTTCGCCATCTTGGATGGATTTTTTTCACACAGTGCATTCTGGGAATTCCGTCTGTAAAACCTGGATGTAATTTTATTAAAATCTTAATTATCTTCAAGTGTTATTATGTGTTTTTTGGATGCAGACTACTGAAGTTTCTAGAACAACTTTATCTGACGTTTTTAACAATATGACCCTGTTTATTTTATAGCCTCTATAATTTCTTTATGTGGAGAAATATCCGTAAATATTTCACAATGCCATTTATGAATCAACATACAAAACTTCTACATTTCAGTTTGTTGTACTGAATGAACACATAACGTTACCAAACGTTACTGCAAGGTTTGTATTATTTTAAAACCGTATGTTTCACGGTCACCTCTGATGACAGATTTCTCTGTTTTTGTAACGCAAAAACATGCATTTTCTCTGAAGCTGCTTTGAAACGATTTGTATTGTATAAAACGCTACACAGATAAATGTGAACTGAACGTACCGCATCCAATTACAACAAGCTAATGTAAACAACATTTGTGTGAATGCTGATCTGAATCCCCAGACCAGGTGTTCCTCTTACTCGACAAGCTGATGCAGAACGAAACTAAATGCGTCTCGCTGAACTCCTCAGAGCCGTGCTGGGTTTGCATTAATATTTAATGTATTGGCTGTTATAATAAACTCCCCTGCAAATCGAGGCAGTCGAAACAACACACCGGCGAATGTCATTAATTGGTTTCCTTCGAGTGGCTGCTCCATCACTCAGTTACCCACTCGCCACGATTCCCTTACGACCGAAAGAGTCGAGCGTCCGCTCAGGTTCTCCAGAGATAAGACGGCTTGAAGAGGACGAGGTGCACTGAAGCTGAGGAACTTCAGACGGAGGAGGCTCACAGCTTTACTTCTGGGGCTGAGATGTGAACAGAATCAGGGCCTCTACTATAATGCAGCTGCCATATATACCCAGCT
>JAZGTK010014914.1:0-13488 GCA_036877625.1 Ambastaia sidthimunki
AACCTTTAAACATATAATGTGCTGTTTTAGCCACCTGAGTTTCAGATATACAGGGTGTCAAAAGGTTCAGAAAATATATCAGTTTTGGGATGCATTGCAAATCAGATTACATCAAACAGAGACGTGACTGTATCTTGCAAACTGTGTTTGCATGTCTTTAACTGTGTTACCTTATAGACATCAAACTCCATTTAAAATGCATTAGCATCCTCTGGTATTTATACTCTGTGTTGCTACAACAGTTGCATGGCTCCTCAATGGCAATGTAACAGTATGCCAAAAACAATTCCAGGCCTGAGGTTCAAACCTGACTAACTGATAAAATTGTCCTGTCTTTCTTTGGTTTTGGGGTGGGTTACTCAAATTGTCACACATCTAATTTTAAACATAATTTGTAATTTGTACCCTGTGTTAGATTTCATGAATTGTTTTTCTGTCTCTCTCTTTCCCTTCGCTTGACATGTCAAACCAAATGCAATACAAAATTTGCATGTCATTTTAAACTACAGTTGCAAGCAATTCTAAAAGACCAGAGCACTGAACTTCCCAAAGACATTTTATGATGTGTGTTTCTATGCAACTTTATTGCTTCATTGTTCTTTATTGTTTGTTGTTTTGTTTTATTAGATAGAGGTTTGTTTGGTGACACAATCTCTGCACAACAACACGTGCTGACGGGTGTGTTTTACTCTCCTTGTTCTTGTGCCGACTGTAACGTGTGAGAAGACTAGAAGAGCTTACGCTGTCAATAGCTGTAATTTTATTATGTGTTCATACACTGGCCTCCAGTAGATCTTAAAAGAAGCCAAATTTTGGCAAGATTGCTTAAGTATGTAGAATATAGAAAGTGCAATACAGCTCTAAACTGCAGAGGAAACAGTGCAAGGACATACCCCACAATATATTGGACAGGATAACTGCTATATAAACTGCTGAATGTTCACAAGCACCACAGGGGTCCATGCAGTAAAGGCCAATACCATTACCAATAAACAGCCACACTGAAAATACAATACAGCTCGATGTATTATATCTATGCATGCGTTTATTTCTTGAAGCTTTATGTTTTTTATGAGAATCTACATTTCACCACAATGTCCATAAATTTATAAAAATCATAGTTTAACTGGCCAAGTATTCCTGTTTACAGTATGTTTGATATGAACATGATACTACATGAGTACTTCTCTACTGGGACCCTGTGTATTGAGTAAACTGGTGTCCCACATTCACAGTTCATTTGTCTCAAACATTACCCAGAATTCCTTGTGCTGCTGTCCGTCAACCCAAGCCAACCCAAACCTCTAAAATCCTGGCAGCTCACATACACTGCCACACTGTATTGTTCCCTGGAAGCTTACGCTATGGGAAAAAGTGTTTTTAATATCACAGTTCAGCCTTTTAATTTCTGTGGGGAAGACTTAATTAAATACAAGTCAAGTGTATTGAGCTCTGTTTTCCATTAGATGCCAGACAAATGTCTTGGAACCTGCTGGAGAAAAACTTCTATCAGCTTATATCTTATCTCGGGGGATGATGTAATTTCACACTCTACACTATTAGCACTAACAGTATATCACTACATTCACAAGCTTAAACACTGTTTGGAATCTGCAAGGTAAGTGAGTTTTACAGACAAAATGTGTCATTCAAAACCACTAGGCTAGCTGATATAGCTTTCCATGAAAACCATGTTTACTTGATCTGATAATCAGATATCTAAATAAACATGATCCAAGTAAACAGAAAAGAAAATCGGCATTTCCTGCCATCTGCTGGACAGTTTTTAGAAGCAAAAAGACTATCTGTGCTGTAAGAGTTTGCATTGCTCCTTTTTTGAATTTCATTTAATATGTTAAATAAATGGGAAAAAGTTAATGAATAAATAACAACAACAACAACAATAATAATAAACAAAACTAAATAAATAAAACTAAATTACTAACTAAAATTAAAACAAACACAAAAAACCCAACAGAATTACAACCGGAATTGGAAAGTGGGAGTAACACTGGCCTTGCAACGCCTTTAAATTGTCCAGCTTAACTGCAACATCGCACCACACTGGTATTAAAATATAACAAACTACTTAGCAGTTATTTTATTGCCCACACATCTTTTGTATCTTAGGAACCCACATAAACTTACCTAGGCACGTAAAGATCGTTCGCCCAAAATATGTAGTTTGGTACATTGATGACCCAGGACACCTGCGTCGCTGTCACGTGATTCACACCTGACACGCTCGGCACCGACTTTAAATGTGTGATCATTGTACAATGACGTCATGCTGATAACGTGTGTTCGAGAGACTAGTAAGTGGTTTTGAATATGGGTTAAAGAATCTGGGTACTAATCTATATAAATATATCGTAGTTTAAAGTGCAGTTTTTTTAACCTGAGACTTTTAACCTGAATCAGCCAGGAATCTTTCTGATGTCCCTTAAGAAAAAAGATTTTAAAATGTTATTTATTTCATTTATTTCATTCAACAAGGTGAACATTTCTCTAATAAAGTGGAGAAAGGTGAAACCTTTCCTTACTTTCCTGACATTATCTGAATGCTACAATATAGACAATTCCTACACAAACATCAGGGTAAAAATACTTAAAAAAACATCTTCTGACTGAAGTTTTTATTTCAATTGAGTGTATATCATTTACATAATTGTAAATAGAAATAATTACTTTTATGGACCTTTATTACATGCTTAAGTTTGCAAAGGCTAATGTTATTAGTGCATCCACTAGATGGCAGCAACGAGATGGGCATTGAAACCGAAATTCATGACATCCAAATAGTGAACAAGACATTTGTCTTAACGCATTATTGACTTGTTGAAAATGAACTAAAAGTGAGATATTATTTCCCCGAAGAATAAAGTCATTATAATAAATGTTACTGTATTAAATTCATAAAATGAATAAATACGCCTGATATAGACTGAATAAGGATGCAAAATGTAATACACAGTAATTCTCAGATGTGTTAACAGTATGTTCTTAGAATTGTTCTTAGAATTGTTCTTAGAATTTATTGATACATCTGTCGTAGGACAAGTTCAGATAATATCAGATGAGCATGTTTGTAGTTTACATATTAGAAATAGTTTTTATTTGTGGTCCCTTTTTCCAATGTAGGTCACATGACGTATTTGTCAAATGACAGAAGCTCTAAACAAGAAGTTTTTTTCAAAAGCAGAAACAGTTTGTAATTAATATATGGGTCACATTCTTATGGGAAACCATTTCATATTGTTAACATGGAAATCGTTGCTAGTTCTCTGAAATAAGAGACTGTTTGTTGACTAAAGTTTGCGGTTATCCTATTGACCATTACTTCCTAAACCAGTCTGAAACCATCTCAAGGCCTTTAGCCCCTGAAATCTATATAGACAACCATAAGTGCCCGAAAGAACGAAAAATGGCTTATAAAACAATCAATATTAAGTTTCAAGCTAATGAGCAGTTTTAACATGATCTCTCGAGTATTGATGTATATGTGAGCAGAGTTTGAGCTTGCAGCTGGACTTTAGAATCAAATCTGTTGGCACACTTTAAAGTGAATAGCTCTGCATTTGCAATAGAAGTGATTTCCACAGCAAATACAAAATTGATTTTTAGGTAAAATGAAAGATGGGGCATTGTTTCCCTTTGGGGCTGTATATAATCAGGATTCATTGCATCACTGAGAAGTGTTACAGCAGACAAAAACGGATAAATTAAACTGCTGACGCTTTAACATTAAAGACTTTCATTAAAAACTTTCATTAATTTTCAGTCAGTCACACATAACATTTAACTTGTCAAACTATGGCAAAAGGAAAATACCATTAACTACCCATGTTCTCCAATCAAATATACACACAGAACATCCACAAGTAACTGCCTGATGATTCTTAAGTGCTTTAATTGTCTTCTCAAGTGAAGATAATGTGGCGAAAAGATTAAACTGTACAGCAGCTCAACTCAGTAGGTGACTTTCAGTCATGTCACATACTCAGAGGTGACCCTCATGGATACAAAGAGCAGCGAGCAGGGAAGACAGACGACCCATTAGGAAGCTCTTCTGTGCTGTCAGCTCCAGATACACTGTGACTTTAAGGGGCCTATTAACTTTTATGAGGGATCTTTAAGAGATAACATTAGTTTTTATAGCTTCTCTCTAGAGGATGGCTTGATTTAAGCTATGGCTGTGTTGAAGTACATTCATTCGGGTATGTAGTTTTGAGCGTAATGGTGCATTGATTGATAACGCAAATGAGAATCAAAATGCCACAAGAAGTGTTAAATTCTTCAGTTCATCATGACAACACCTCAACTCTCTTATAGATTGAGACATTATGTAATGAATTTTGCGATAACAGCTTGTGACTGAACGCAGTTTAACGATCAACAAAACTTCAGCCATAAACTCTTGAATGTTGTCATCCATTCAAAGCTTCTGTTTTGCCTCAGGGGGAGAGATACATTTATCAGCCTCTCAATATGCTCTCCAAGTTTAATATATTTTGAGTTTTGGACACAGCTCTTCTAGTCATTCCTCAGGAGAACTGTTAAGATTTCTGATCACACTCGTAAGTAAAGGCTGATATGTGTGGCCAGAATAATAAACAAGCATCCTGGTACACACACACACACACTCACTCCAACAAACAAGGTTTATACTGAGCTGTTTCTTTTGTGATGTTCCCCAATAACTAGATCTATACAGCACAAACTTATTTTATATTATTATAAAGCTAAAGTATTTTTTCTACTGCAGTTGATGGCAAAAAAGAGAAATAGACAGAAAATTGCAATTTCCAAGTTAAAATAATTTATTTTTTCTTTTAATATGGTTTTGCTTCAGTAGTAATGGACTGAAAAATACTTTTTTTCACTCTGACAATTTTCATATTACTATTCAAATAAACATGAAGGCAAGACACACGATAACAAGGAGCCACAGGCTCAAAAAATAACTTCATAATGGGTTTAGAATTAAAGACACACTACACAATGTTAAGAAACACATTTATTCTATGCAACAACAAAGATTTCTGAGACTATTTAATACTGTTTGTAAAATAAAACATAACAGCTGCAAAACAACTTCTAGTATCACTTTTAACTCTGATATGTTAATATCTGACATCTATGTCAATCTGAACCAAAATTACCCTCATGCAGAAATGATGTCATACAGATATACTGATTATATTAGTTCAGTACAATAATTCTTTCACTTTAATGTAAGACACAGTAGCATACAGGTCTTAAATTAATTGTTGGTAGACAATAAGGCATTTGCTCCTTCGAAAAAGCTAGATTATGTCCTGTATTAAAGAAATGCATGTTTTTACACAGTCTAGGAGGCTCCCAAGTCATGCTGTATTTTTAGGGTTTCGAAACAGATGTACAATCAAAGGTCTAAATTAATTCATGTATATGTTAAATGTTGTAGACAGTCTCTATGTAAGACTGATTGGACTGTGAGCTGGTTTAGCTGACAGAGCACGGGTCATCTTTGCTGGGCTTCACTTCTCCCTGCAGCAGCTGGATCATTACTGCCTTGGTCAGGTAGCTGGATGTGCCTCGTGTCCCCAGTGCTGGTGTGTTGTAGAAGGCCTCCATGTTGTCCTGTGGAGTGTATTAATTATGCTATTAGCATCAGCACAAACTGTTAAAAGAGCTTAAATCTCAATGGCCACAGACTGCAGTGTCCTCACCTGTTTTTCAGAGCCTTCTAGTTTACTGCGGTCTTTCTGGAAGTCTGCAAAGGCATCTTTAACCAGCCGGTCCAAATCCACTGGCTCCTGAAACTCCAGTTCTGGATTTCTTTCCAGCACAATTGACACCACCATCAACAGCTGCATTCAGCCCATCAGAGATAAAACATTGAGTGAAACAGCAGCAAACACGTCTTATGATGTATCAGATTTAAGCTTCATAAATATGATAATAAAGATCGTGTCTAACCTCCACAATAATCTGCCTATACTCTGGCAAAATGATGTTCCTCATTGTGTCCTCCACCAGCAGAGAAAAATTCATTTCATACATGGTCATATCAGATAATGTAGGTTGCTGAAAAAGAGTGAGAAATGAACATGATAATTTAATGAGAGAATGTAATACTCTGACTATATTTCCACAGAAGCTACTTCCTGTGACAGTGCTAGTCATAATGTTCCCAATAAATGATAAAAGAATTGGAAGTAGGTTACCTGAGGAAGATGATTTCCTCCAATAATAATTCCATTACGTGTTCTCTCCAGGATTTGCCAAACGCGGTCGTAGAAGCCGAGAGGGGTTCGGTTGAGGGAACCATCAATCTGACGTCTGTTTAGCCAGGATCTGAGGGTTTACATCAAAGATCAAAATGAATTCTCCAAACAGCAGTAATGATGCTGTCCTGCAATGTTACTACAGCTCTGCATTAAAACTATTTTGTGAGCTATATATATATATATATACATAGTAAGGTCATCATTTTCCATCACTTGACTAATAAATAGTAAAACATTTATCTAATATATTATGAAGGGCATGTTATAAAAAGTCCACGTTCACTTTCTGTGCTCTTGCAGGTTATTTTGACCCAGGTTAAGACTTTAACACAGATTTTCTGTAATTTATTAGAAAATCTTTAGCCTAATCTTTAGTCATACACAGTTTAAAACAGTAACAACAATGGTAATAGCATGTAAGGGTTAACAGATAATTAACCTCAGTTGTACTATTAAAAACAAATCATTATAAATTGTATACTATTGTTTAGATTGGACACATTTGGCAGGATGTACTGTAACAGACAGATGGTGGGCATCCCACACCTGCCAGTCTGCTGAGGTTGGAGGACATCCAGCAGTAGCTGTTTGACATCACCAGGGGACATCTGGTAGATGTCTTGGGGTGGCATGTCCGCGGCTCGAATCTTCAACTCGTGCTTCATGGCTTGAACAATCCACCTGATTAAAATGTGGGTGTGACAAATACATGTGTTACATAACCTTGAGAATTTAAATTATTTGTGCATAAAAATGGATGATTTGGACCAAATTATATTGAACTGTCTTTAGCCACAAATCATAGTTCCTTTGGTGGTAATTCATAGTTTTGATGAGTTTACTATTATTCTAAAATGTGTAAAATTAATAAAGATTGTGATTCTAAACTTTTGAATGGTCCTAACGTTTCATTGTTTAATGATGTCATGTGACGTTCTATTATTTAGTGTCATGCTGTAAGGAAGCTTTATTGATGACGTCATACCCCACACGGATCTTAAGCATGCCACTGAAGAGCTCTGGGTTGTTGGAGATGATCCAGCCAATGTGGATGACAAGCTCTTGCTGTAGCACGGCCTCTCGCTCGCCGTGGGGGCTGCACTTCCTGTAGATGATGTCTTTAATGACCCCTGGAGACAGGGGGTTAGATATCACTATCTCCTCATGCCCAAACAGTCCAAGAGTCACCTGGGGTACAGAGAACACTGCTGAGTCTGCATTGCAATGGTTGTTTTTATGTTTTAATGTTTTGTCTATATGCTCATATCTATACAATGGAACCTAGAGTAATACTTTCACTTTTACTCTGCACTGTTAGTTAAACTGCAATTTCTTTCTAGACTTACAAAATCTATATCAAATTATAAAGTCCCTCCAGTTATGCTTCCCTTGTCAAAGTCTACAAGGTCATAAATAAAACTGACATAAATTGTGGCATAAATTGATACAGGCCCCAATAAGCTTTTAATATAAATGTTTTTAAACACTAAAACCATAATTAATACAAATATATTAATTCCATTCCATTAGATGATAAATTAACAAGCACAAACACACTTTTCAAGCACAGCATTTCTGTTTCAGTTTATCCGAAAGGTGTTCATAGGAGTTCAGACCTGGGAGAGAGTCAAAAACTATTTCTTCATAGACTTCTGTGTTCTGTGCAGAAGGGACACTGTCCAATCTGTTTCCACAAAGTTAGCAGAAAACACTTCTCTAGAATTTCACTGTATGCTTTAGCTTCCAGATTATCTTTCACTGGAATTAAGTAGCCTAGAAAAATCCATTTACTAGATAGGAGTGTGAGCATACAGTATTTTGACTGTATAGTGTACTGTCTGCATCATACACTGTATATACTGGCTTGCTTGCTGTTGTATCTCCTTAAAGCTCCCAGGAGTCTCTGCATTCTCACTCACAGAGAATATTGCTCTGGTACAAATTTACCTTTCACCGCAATTTACCTAAATACACAAATCATCTGAAGCACACAAAGAGGGCCTCAGCTTCACTTCAGATTAAGTAGTCAAAGACTTCAACTATCAACATGCAGGTCAGTCCAGACTGCTCTTGTATGCAAAGAATGACCCATTTTCAAATGTACTCATTTATCTTGCCCATAACATTAGGCCCCCAGGATGCAATTTATATGCAGATTTACTGCTGGTGCTCTATTCTGATGAATCACAACACAACCACCAGGGGCTCAGCAGACCAGGGTAGAGAAGCTACAGCAGTTCATTAAACAAACATTGCACATCACGCGTAATGTTTGTCTCAGCACAAAGCAAATAAAAGGTAAATGTACACAGACACCAAATGTAATGCATGAACAATGGGATGGTTGCAACAATGCTTTCTAAAAGAAACTTCAGCTGCAAACAAGCAGCTAAGCGACAATTAAAAGGGCAGTAAGTTGGTAGTATTAGTTATATGCATTAAAAGAAGATGAGTCCATCACAACTTCTATACGTTTGACATGGAAGATTAACATTTATGCCAAATTTTGACCTTAATAAACAGTAAAACAATAAAATGTTTGTGGGAATTCTCTGATAATCAGATTGTTGATTTGTTAATGCCCCTTTTTTCTGTTTGTCACTTACCTGCTTGCCATGCACTAAAACACTAGTAATGCTGGGGGCAAGGCTGTCCACTAGTTTAGTTAAGAGACTGGCAGCAAGGCGCACAATGGACCTGGTGAACACAACACAATACAACACGGTACAACACAGTACAACACAACACAGCAGAGATATTCTCACTCATTCATCTCAGATGAGCCAAATATATATTGGGATGGAGCTATATTATATAATTACATAGTATATTGAAATATATTTATATTTGCTGCTTCATGAGCAAATACAAATTGTTTAATTTAAGACTGAGAAACACCCAAAACTACAAAACTTGTCAACTTGTTTTATTTTTCAGTTTTATCACCCTTTTCTCAACAGAAAAAAATCACTTCACATATTTTAAATTGAATACAGCATGATTCTCATTGAATTGAATGAATTAGGAGGCGTTTCATATTCCAAGAATTTGACCCTCTGGGATGGATAACCAGTAAGCCGAGCTCAGCATTTTAAAGTGACAAAGTTGTAGTGACTTTGTAGTGGGTTGTAGTGTAGACCTGTTGTTGCTATATAATATTGATACAGACCTAAATTAATACATTCCACATTTTCCTTTATTATCCCAATTTAGGAAGAAGTATTTTAATGCTCACCAATTTCATATTATTTGATGGATTCCATTAAAAAATTTAATAAATGTGTTATTGACAAACAAAAGTAAATTAAACATTGTTACACTGGTAACTGCAGTTAACAGGTGCCAATTTATGTTACAGGGGATGTTTAGGGAAAAAGTGACCAAAATGACGGAAAGGAAATAAACAAAATATGAGCTGCATGATCATACCACAACAGCTTGACGAAGCGAAAAAATGTGCTAAAGAAAAACAATCAGGAAAGGATGAGTGCTGTTTGCGTGTGTGAGTTAACATCTTCCAGACAGTGTCAACATTTATACCACACATGCAGAGGTCATGTGCCCCCCTAGTCAGTTACCTGCTTGCCATGGACCAACATAGAAGTAATATGAGGTGCTATAGAACCGGCAAACTTCTGGATGACGGCCGCAGCACTACGTACCGCCAGCCTACAGGAGGTTGCGTGTGTTTAAAAATGCGCAGAATGCGTTTAGTTGTATGTAACATTAAAAATGGACATATAAAAAACAGGCAAAAACAAGGACAACTATAATTACTAGCGATGGGCATTGTGGTCATTTTGTGTGGGGTTCAGCATCTCACAACTGCAGCATTACATTTTTAAGATGATGTGTAAAGTAAAAACATTTTAGACAAAATTGTCATTAGCGCTTCGGTGTGTAAAACAAAAAATTGCTAAAAAAATTCATTTTGCTGATGAAAAAATTCAAGTGTTGCTGATGAACTAGACTGAAAATTGTACTGCAAAGAAATTAAAAATGAGACCTCTTTTGGACGCCTGTATGTATTGTTACAAAATTGTTACAGATTATTGTGAAACATTTTTAAGTAAAAAAAAATGGTCAAGTCTCGCAATTATACTGTTTTCATGATCGATCGCACCTGTCACTTTCGAGAACTCGTGCCCATCCCTAGTTATCACTATTAAAATCTAAACATTTCTACCCCACTAATGAGAAAATAGATCCCAGATGTAAAATGGTGCTTTGTGATTGGACAGTGAGAGGAAACACTTACCAAAGCTTCCTGCTCCCGGCTCTTCTGTAAATTCTCTCCACCTCATCCTTGAGATTCTCTGGACATTAAGAGTATCTAGTTAACCAGCCTAGTTAACAATGGCACATTAACTATAGCAAATGCAAACTTTCAGCTTGTGTGTGTTCCCTGCAGTTTGAGGCCTAGAGACATTTGGAACGCAACCGCTGGCTCAGTCACTACCTCGCAACATGAAATCACACAGTAATACATTTAATCTCGCCACGGCTTGTTAAAGTATTCGGTTTTAAAGTATGAGCAATCCTGAGCTACAAGATACTGTAGGAATTAGACTGTCAGAGTAGACCATGACAGGGGTCTGACTTTGCACTTCCATGCTAGTACAGGATGCTTAGCCATAAAGGCACTAAATGGATTTCAGACATTTCATTCAGACGAGCTTTAGAAGCAGTCGTGCAGCGAGAGGTGTTCTGTGGCTCTTTAAAAAGCAAACAGTTTTACCAGCCCTGAAACACACTGAACAATTAATTATTAATCCATTAGTGAAAGATCTGCCACTACAGAGGAAAAGAAGTGGTTTAAATGTCACCATATTGCTCTTTAAAATAAACATCTTTGCTTTATGGTTAAGAGTAAACGATTTTTAAGATACTAAACTACATACCATGTCTGTCGAAGAAGTCAGGGCCTTCTTTTTTAAGGAGAACACTGGCCAGCTGGGCTTGACTGGCTAAGCAGTCACAGTCCTAATAACAACAACAGAATATGTTGTTATTGTAGGAGTTATATAGGAGCATAAGCTATAAACTCAAATCCACACAGTGGCAAGTTTATTAGGCTCACATTGAACTTCTGCAGAATCTCATATGTGGATTTATGGAACCATTCCTCAGTGTTAATCTCAGGCTGCTGTTCCAGGTCCAAAGCGTTCGGTGTGCTGGTCTGACGTTTCACCTTTGAGTGCTTGGGCAGCTCCAGCTCCTCAAAGCTCTTAAACTCTGGGATCCTACAGCCCATCCAATCAGAAAACAGACAATAAGAGGAAGTTATTATGGCACAAAGATAGGAAAAATAAGGTCACCTCACCCATTAGAAACAGGGGCAGATAAAGAGATGAACCACATAGCAAATATATGCATTGATTTAAAAGAAACAGAGTAAACAGATGCTATTCTTACTCTGCTTCATTGACACGCAGGAAATCCAGTTGCTCCACCACAGCACCTGATATCAGTGTCTAAAAATGTTCACAGAGTAGCATAAAGACAGATTTATTATGCAGTAATGCAGTTAAATGCGCCACAAACTGCAGGTAATCAATACACACAGAGAAGCTTAGAGTTGACACGAGTGTATCATGCAAGTGAAAATGCACCACTTATAAAATGAACTGTCTAAATCTGTAAGAGCCTCACACCTGAAGTCGGTCCACGTGAACTTTAACCCCACCAATGTTTCCCTTCTTAAATGATGCCAGCATGTCCAAAATGGGGTTGAACCGACTCCCCCTAGCAAGCAAGAGTTGAAATTACAATCATTTTAATGAGTAAAATCAGGTATTGGTTAATGACTGCAATAAACTCCTACTTGATATTGTCCTCTCTGATGAGGGCCAGGAAAAGAGGCCGTCCTGGCATCTTCCAGCACTGCTTAATAAACTGCAAGGCATTCTGTAAAAAAAAATGTAAACACAACCACACATATAAACACACTAATATGAATAACTAAGTGAGTATACACACAGTACAAATGCTTTGTAATACAGACTGAGACCGATGATTTATGGAAAAGGATTGTGTTCACTGACCATTTTCTGCCCTAAATTTGATTCTTTATATAGAAAGTGAGTGTGAGACATAAAGCGAGCCTTCATCTAAAGGACCAGCGAGGTGTGACGTCGCCCAACTTACCTTGATATCATCGATCAAAAGCATGACATCCTGGGACAAGTAAAAGTCGCTGAGATCAAATACGATTGGATAGCAGACTACGGTCTTCCCAAGAATTCGATAAATCTGAAAGCAAAGACACTCAATGACTGTAAGTGCTAGACCTGAACACGAAACACGTTATTCATTTTAAACAGATGAACACAAAAGTATATTCACTCTCTCTGTGTCAGTGTGCACAATCAAAGGCTGGAAACATTTTGGTTAGAAGCATATGACTAATTCTAAATCAATTCTTCATCAAGTATAGAAGCTTGTTGCTTAGGAGTCTCTTTTTGTAAATGTGATCACCCATAAACAGTTTCAAACACAAACTGAGCATGAATCAAAACTCGACTGTAATCTTTTAACACTCATATTGAATTTTGGTTGATTAATGTTGTTTTTCTGTAATTCTGTACTAGCATTTCTGGTAACATTTGCCACTGTGCATTTTGTGTTTCTCAACAATTAAGCATGCTCTCAGTCATCATAGCATTTCTCTCTCTTACTCACACATGCTTTAGGCTCCGCTCCAAAACCTTTTGAGCTGCCTACGCAGGAAGCATTTTAAGACCTGAAGCGTTTTAAGGCTGTTCCAAGTGGTAAGTAACAAGAATGATCGTGTGCTGCTTAAAATGTACAGCATTTAAATTCTATTACTATTCCAGTCAGGATGCTTCTTTGATGCCTATATAGTAAGCTCACTAGATTTTGGAACACAGCCTTGTAATCATCCACACTTCTTGTCATAGTTCAAGTCTGTGCCTTGTCAAAAGAGAACTGGACTACTATATAATCACTGCAACCACTGCGTAACTCTGAGCCTTAACAAGGATTAACCACAGACAGCTGTACTGAACAGAATTAAATGAGAAGATGTTGCTGTCAGGAGAGGTTGTAAAATAAGACACATTTTTTACCTTGCAAGTGCCAATGCAGCCAACGGGCCTTTCTGGTCTCCCACTCAAACCAAGCTTCTTATTGACAGCCAGGAAGCGGTATGCCTGCAAACACACACACAAATACACACACACACTGTGTGTTTACT
>JAZGTK010014915.1:0-13488 GCA_036877625.1 Ambastaia sidthimunki
TACAGGGTGAGGTAGTAGGTTGTGTGGTTTCAGGGTTGTGATTTTACCCCATCAGGAGATAACTATACAACCTACTGCCTTCCCTGAAGGGCAGCAAAACACCGTCAGAGACTCATGTTCACTGTTTATTGCTGTGAGAACCAGTGATTTATTTTCGTTTTTAAGAATAAAGTTTCCCAAGCTTTCTGTTGAACTTGCCAGATCTGTGATGCAATAAAAACGTTTAAAATATTGCCTGTTTTAATCATTTGAATTCTTCATGGTAACATTATTAACATTAAATTAATCTTACAATGAACCTCTACATGTTTCTTTGTGCATTCACTCATCGCATTGGATGAAAAGTATATCTGTAGTCTTATGAATATAGGAATATGGGAACCTTTTTTTATTAAGATGCAGTGTAGATCTTCCCCATACGAAAGCCAGGGTTGTTTGTATTGTAAATAAACCATGATTATGGCCCCCAGACAGCCATTAGCTGATGTTAACAGCTACAAAGCTGTAGGCAGACTGGCCTTTCACTGCTGCACAATTTATGGGCACTAGCTGGCAGGTGTCCACAGGAGCCCTTTGAGTGGCACTCACGCACTCACAAGAATTATACAAAGAGTGTTAGCATGAGAGGAGCACAGAATGTGAAAAATCAAACACACTGGCGAGGTCACCTTGAAAAAGTTGTTTCTGTAGGAACAGGTGATATGAATGTTTATGATGTCAGCTTACCCAAAGGAGTGCAGAATTAACCATTGTTATTGTTATAAAATGTTTTTGTTGAACACATTAAAATAATCCTCTGTAGATAATGGTTTTATTCTTGCTGTGACCTCAGTTTTGCTTTTTCTTTTCAAAAACCTTAAATTGCTTGCCACAAAAACACACAATTAGGCAACATTATGAAACGAAATAACAATATAAATTAAAATTATACAATAAAAAATACAAAGACATATAATTTTCCGTGTTAATTCAATTAGGTTAATAGCACCGGTAGATGGCAGCAGAAGCACTTAATTTGGTGTGTGTGGGTGACGCGTTTACAACGTGAAAATGAATCAGTCGTCAAGGTGACTTTAAATCTGTCCTAAAATTAAACACCTCCATCCACTTCACTCCAAGCTCTGAAATGTGTTGCCCAGCAACTCAACCTTAAATTGACGGTGGGCGTGGTCTCCACTCATCAATCCTGCGATGATTGGCTAAAGCAATAGGTGTGTCAGGAGGCGTGTGCGTTCGTATCCGGAACGGGGGAGTTCGATTTCTGTCGGAGCTTTTTTTGACAGCAGTGGTTGCGGTGAATTTTAAATAGGACACTTAAGGAGTGCGACAGCCTCCTTCAAACTGCCAGTCTGAGTTCTTACAAGTGTCAAAGCCTGCATGGCGTCCTGGGATTGGGAGGTAGACGCGCCACTTTTGTAAACAATGCAGTTGTGAAATATTATAACCATGTTTTGTTGCCGTAAATACTGTAATCGTGGGGTTCAAATTTAAGCAAGTAAACATTCACATAAAGACAATGTCTGCTACTTTCAATCGTGCAAAGCGGATTTATTTTACTTGTGTTGTATTCCAGTAATAATAATGTCCCGATTGTAATAAATCACAACGCACATAACAATAGATTCATTTAAAGCAGTATATCAATAATGTGACTTTGCAGGGACTGCGTGTTTTTTACAAGGCTTTCTGTTGCTTTGCATAGCTTGCTTATTCGATCAGTGCCTAGTATTTCCCTTATTTAGTCATATTTATATTAATATTCTGATGCATAAAGATGATCTGAACATTCTGTCACTGTTTATTTTTATCGTTGATGGATGGATGGAAAGTTTCTCCGGCCTTGTGATATTGTTACGTAACGAAGCACAAGTTGTTAAATTGTGTTAAATGAAAGATACATATTATTTAATATACTGCTGGTAGATTGTTTAAGTCTGAGGACAATTATTTATTTTTTTCCTCTGTTTGAACCCAGCAATATTGCTTTAAGTAACATACCTAAATATACTATCAGTGTATTTTGTTAGTCTATAAGAAATAGAACTGTACATATGTTATAGTTACACAAATTGCCAAGTTCGTTTTTTATTCCATTCATCAATACATTGTAAATTCTATTGTGATAATGAGTATATATAATAAATTACTTTGTTCTGCGAAGACATTTTTAGAGGTAGTAACACAATTCCTAGAAGTTAATTTAAAATAAATAACTATATTTTCTGTATATAATATTCTGGCTTCCTATACATTGTTGACTTCTTATGTAGCTCAAGGTCTCATTGTCCATTCTGTTCTGTTACATAACTTGTTAAAAGGGTCACTTAACACTTTGTGTCATCGTTCTGTGTCAGTGCATAATGTTATTGTGTGGGATAAAAGACTTGTTTATAAAGTCAATACGTAATTTAAGACATTGTATTGTTTGAAGAGCAGCCTGAATGTAAACGTTTGGCATAAGTTATTTGGACAACGATGAAAATCTATTTCTATGGCACTTATTAATCTTAGGTAATGTTAATTTCAACATTTACTATTACATTTCTAAAATCAAGTTTTATTTGTTAGCATTAGTTGCAATTAGGTAATGAACTAACATGACTAAACAGTGACCAACTGCATTTGTCAACTGTTAGTCAACTGCACTTGACTAACATTAACAAAGATTAATACAAATATAATGAGTAATGTTTCATCATGCAAGCTAATGCATTAACTAATGTTAACAAATAGAACCTTGTTGTGAAGTGTTACCATTATTTGTTACATTTTGGAAGTCAAGAAGTCATCCTAACATTAGCATAGCCTATATCTGCACACACTCCATAGGCGAGATTTTTACATTTTGTTCCCTTAAAATTAAATCATTTTTAAGGCTGCATAACTATCTTTTTCTTTTTCAAAAAGTGTTTTTGACAAACACCTTTAATTAATAGATATAATCAATAAATACAGTATGCAGTAAATTTTAATTAAAAATGTGTGGTTACGTGTATTGAATCCCAGCAAAGTTTGGGCCATGACTGTGTATGTCCAGATTCAATGAGAACAAGAGCAAACAGATAACCTGGCCGATATGGATGCACCTGTTTAAGTCACATGCACGGACCAGGTGCATTATAAAAAAACCTATAATATAATGGTGGTTAAACCTAAAGGCTGATCTCTCTGTTAGCTAAATGAGATCAACAAACAGGATGTTTCCTGGGTGTGTGGGGCGAAGAAATTCCTCCCCTATTGTTGAAATCCTGTCTGTCTTATTTATAGTTTTAGCCATTCTGAGATGAAGGTTCTCTTATCCGATGCGTTGCACTCACTTCTGTGTCTGTTTGTTGGTTTAATGCCAAAACAACGGAGAGAAACAGGCATGCAGGGTGTGTGTGTGGATTTGGACTTTGGCCTGGGAAGGGGTGCATGTATTTATTGGCAGCCGGTAAGAGAGAACCGTGGATCGTGATCTGGTAAGCATTGATTTCATTCTGCTTTGTTCTGTGTTTGGGTGATAATTTTAACATCATTTGTTATTGTTGTCTACTTCAAACAAAGGCCTCCAAGTGTATTCTTGGCCATTATAAAGGATGAAGAATTTCTCTTAAGTTTTTGTTAACGCGTTTTATCTTTTACTTGGTTGTACCTGTTTTCCCAACACTTTCTGGTCTTGTTTTTTGAGTAAATACCTGTGACCACTATTGAGCCGGTTGACTTGCCATTATTTTGGCCAGATGGTCTTGACCCACATTAAGACTGATTTTTTCACAGATCTTTGAAGTTGAGAGAAATCAAGTTTATTGACTATGCTTAATATTACTGTAATATATAAGTCAATATTCCTTCTCATTCTTATTCAAAAACAGCTCTCATGTGGTCACAGACTAATCTTGCTACTTGATATATTGTGTCTATTGGGATTGCAAAGATTAGGCTTCACTGTTGCTTGCAGGTAGTGTAAATGCGTTAATGTGGTTTCAGTTCAGATCTGTGTGCTAACATCTGTTTTCCTTATACAGTGCTGTACTGTGCTGAGTCCAAGCTATTTTCTATTTAGAACACAGTGTGAAAGTAATGATGGGTAATCTGGTCAATGCAACTAGTAAATCTTCTTCTGTAAAACACATTAAAACTGATTAGGCCTTGATTTTGAATTGTAGTGCTACAGGCAAGAATACATTGTGTTCCTGTGCTCATGTCTTTCTGAAATACCCCAGGGACTGTTGTACTGTTTCTGCACGGTCAGGCTGGACAGCCATTTAAGAACAACATGGGAGGGGTTGTGTGTGTGCGCATGTGTGTGTGACGGGGGGTAATCAGCCTGTATTGGTTTCACGGCCTCCTCAGCTGTGACCCTCCACAACTGAACTCCTCTTCAGCACGTACGCTGTGTCTAGCCAGTATGACAAACAGCCTGTTCTGTTTGTTTATAAGGACTCCATGTGGATTCCTCATGTGCAGTCTTACATGCTGAAGTTTGTGTTTTGCTATTTTGTGAGTTAAAGCATCATTCAGTCATTTTAAAAATATAACTTTTATCAGGTAATATTAAAGCACTCTCGCTTGTGTGATAATGCCTCTATACAACTGCATTAATAACAATGAGTTAATTTTGAATAACTT
Organism: Ambastaia sidthimunki; assembly: GCA_036877625.1. Classification (NCBI taxonomy): domain Eukaryota; kingdom Metazoa; phylum Chordata; class Actinopteri; order Cypriniformes; family Botiidae; genus Ambastaia; species Ambastaia sidthimunki. Next base: position 4,612 of record JAZGTK010014915.1, read on the forward strand.
ACATTTTTGGCACAAAATGATCAGTTGTTTTATTCTATGGCTCTGCTAAAAAAATAGTTACAAATCAAGTGTTGAGTGTCACTGTGAAGAAAATATATTAGAATAAAGTTTGGAAGCAAATATGAGATTTGGTTTTGTTTATTGGCAAAGCTGCTCTCCAAAGGCATATTTCCTTTACAGGAGAAGCTGGCTTCTTTCCTGTACTTCACTTGGCCCCAGTGGGGTGTCATAAGGCTTTAGTCATGTGTGCGTTTAGACTGATTAAATTTAGTAGCTTCACTTCCATCTCTCTGTTTCACTCTAATACAATAGATGGAAATGTGCACAGACTTGCTATTACATTGGGGCATAATACAATAGCATTTAGTGTTTAATTTATACCTTAATTGTGATATATGTGTATATATCGTTATATTTTCAATATATAATTGCAATAATGATTGTTGGTGTCACAATACTTTGTTAGCTTTTTCCCCAGCAGTTCTTAATAAATGACCACTTACACAAATGCAGACTTAACCCAAAGCATTTCTTGCTCAACAGAACTTCAGCCTGTTTAAATGCATCCACCACTGGCTTCTTACTGACTAATATCAAGTCAATATGACCGCACGATTCTCCAATAGGAACGCCTGTTGCTACGCTTGTCTGTGCACGTTTTGTCACTGGTAGAACCAGAGTGAGTGGCGCACACGTCGTACTGCGTCTGAGAGGAAGTCTGCAGTGTGTGTTGACTGTAGAATCACCTCAGCTCGGGTTTCAGATAGCCTCAACAGCTGGAGACAGCCACATGTGAACAGCTGGGTAAGATTTTTGCCTTCTGCTTCGGGCGAATCAGGAGATCAGGTATAACTCTTGAAAGCTGGACAGATTCCCGTTGCAGACAGAGCTGGAACAGATTCTCTGCCAAAGAGTGATTTGTGATAGAAGGAGCAGCTTGCTTGTCTACGGTCAGTGGTTGATGTTAGTGTGAGAGGTTTCAGTATTTTATTGTGTATTAAACTTTGGCCCTGATCCACTTAATTTTGGCATTGGGTTTGATTGTCTCTCAGAGCATTAGAGGTACAGCAGGAGGGAGATCTGGGGGTGTTTGATTGGCTCCATTTATTGCTGGAAGGTAAACTGTATCAGTACTTCCAAAAGCCAGTGATCCATCGCAAAAGGGGTTTGAAATCTAAGTCTGCCATTGGTTAGCATTCACCAGACACTGCTGTAAGAAATTAAGGGCTTGAGTGGAATGCCATTTGAACCGTTGTCCACAAGACCCCTCGAGCTGCCATAAAAAATTCCCTGGAGAGGGACTAAAACCATTAGAGTAGTTAATTCTATTGTAGAGGATCATTATCTCATGCTCAGCAATGCTCCCTGTAGAAACGTCTGGCAGTGTGTGCGAATGAATGTCAAAACTGAAAACAATCATTACGAAGCAGCTGATTGGTTCACTTACTGGTTCTCTGGGATTTAATTCGTCACTTGTTGCAGTGCATGTTGAAATTGCCTTCTCTGTGAAGAATGCAATAATGCATTATAACCTGGCTAATATTATGTTAGGTTTCCTACCTTTAGTACTGCTTTTGTATTGAGAGTGCACCTGTGCCTAAAATATTGCCTTTGACCTTATTATAAACTTGATGCTGAGTTTTATTTTGGTTTTGAAGGATCGTTTGTAATAAGTAATGATTAATATGCCAATAATAATGTTCATACTTTGAATTATTAAAAACCTTAAGTGTATAACCTGTTCTGTTAGAATCAGGTTTATTGGCCAAGTATACTTACATACACAAGGAATTTGACTTGGTAGATGTTAACACTCAACATAGAAACATGTAGTGATGTAACATTCAATAGACACATAATGATGTATAGACATACTGTACAACAGAGACCAAAAGGCAAATAACATAATATACATATAGTTCACATATTCTACAAATATACAATATAAATAAGTCAGTAATATACAAGGTGATGTACAGGTGAAGTGAGATATTGAATGTTTATGTTATGTATGCAATTTTGCAAAACACAACCACTCAGCACACCAACATTAGCATTAGCATTAGCACGATAGCATTGTGGAGACCATGCAACTTTTGCATGGACAGGAGCCATTACTCTAGTTTTTGGGCTACAATATCCTAAATAAATCCTTAAGATACAAATTCCTGAGGACATTCTTAAATCCTTTTAGCTCATAAGATCTACCAAACCTAAACATATCACACCTATTGATAGAGCTCTGTGATAAGTAAATGTAACTCACTTTAGGGTTCACATGATGGGAGATCTTGTTATCAAGATGAAACCTGAAGCAAGCTTTTAAAACATACATAACATCCTAACATACATAGCATTAACTGGGCCTGGTGTTTCTGTGGCAACACCTCTGAACACATTCAGCCCTCGCTGCCATGTGTTGAACAAGCTTTAAATAAAATGTTCTACACAACCTCCTGTAGTTACTGTTTTACAGGGTCTGGGTTGCAGTTTAAAGGAGTATGCATACTAAGTTGATGCTTAGTAGTCAATGTTAAATACAAAATAGTGCATTTAAAAAACAATTGAAGAAGAATTTGTGGTGGACAACACTGGCACAATCATTGGCATGAGTTTAACTGCAGAACTGAAAATTACAATTTTTGCAATTCAATGGGTGAAACTAGAGGTGTAAAAATGATATATCTTTAAATTGACATTTCTTACTATTTTAAACTATTTACAACTACTAAAACAATCTAAAACAAATATTTGTATTTGTATTTACTCTAAAATGTTTGAAGAAAACAGAACACCATCCATCAAAAGGCTAACAGAATACTTAGACAGAACTGACACTAGGCAGAAAGACCACTTTTGTTAATCAGACTGTTATAAACGTAAATAACCGATAAGATAAAAATTATCAGCCTGGCAGATATGTCAGTCTATGACTATAATAACTCCTTTTGCTTTCAGTGTTGTCTAGGTATGGCATTTTACAGCCAATAAAATGTAGTCAGTAATTTGTTTACTCAATTTTTTATTTCTTTATTTCCACAGACTGATGATTGATTCAAAGCTTGCCGTGGTCCAGCGCCATGGTAGACATGCCGAGTCTGTACAGTCCTTTCTCCCCACTGGGCGATCCGATGCTGGACAGCCCCTTATGCGGCGAGCTCATTGGTGATATGAAAGAGCTAGAGGAGATCTCTCAGTCTCTCAGTGATGACACCTTCAGCTCACTGCACATGCTGGACTATCAGAGCTCTTACACAGCTTTGGACAGAAGAATAGGTAGAATACATAGACTTAGGCTGTTCTAACCCAAATTAATCAATCCTAGAATCAACCCTAAATCTTTAGGTTGAGTTAATTGTATTAAGTTCTTAAGAATCTTGCATATACTACAAATCCAAAGATGGGACACACTTATTGTGATCTTTAAAACTTTTGATCCAAAGGCTTATTCTTAAATGCTCGAAATTAGTTTTGTGGACAAATTTAAAGTTTGCCCCTGTATGAAGTTCTTCAAATGAAAGAAGAGCAGCCAACAAATGGCCAGCATATGTAGGAAATTAATAAAGTTATTTGCAGAAAACTTGCCAGAATGCTTTGAGTTCAAAGGGTGGCTTCTTAAAATATAGGATTTGTTTGTTTTAATTTAGTTTCTGATAATGTTATTGTAATACTTCCAAGTTTTGATGACTTTGCATCTACTGTAGGTCTCACTGAATCAATGTAAATCAATGCATGTGTGTCCTTCATATAGACGTCTTAACTCCAGCTTCCAGTCCAGCCTCAGGAGTGTTCTCAACCAACCCAATCCAGGATGAAAACTCCGGCACTCTTTCTCTCGAGTGTCGTGTCTGCGCAGACCGTGCCTCGGGATTTCACTACGGAGTGCATGTCTGCGAAGGGTGCAAGGTAAGCACACACACACACACACACTCGGTGGAAAATTCTTTGGCCTGTGCCAAAACAGTCTCACCCTTCTTCTGCTTGGCTTTAGTGGACAGCGTAAATGTTGCCATTACACTTTCTTAAAGCAAACATTGAAAAAAGGGTCACACGCTAGCGTCAAAGGAAAGCACATGCAGTGCTGTGGTGATTAGCGTCCTTACTTGCAGGAAGCTAAGACATCCGTTCTCTTGACACATAATAGCTGAAGCATACAAGGGCTGTTGCTTCACACGCCACACGTCACATTTGTCATCGGGCTCAGTGCATATCGGGTGCATGCACAGCACATCTTGGGTCATGGCTATTTTTACCTGCTATAAAGCTAAATACCAGCCAGTTATCGCCATGTGTTTTTCTCAAGCTGAAACGGACTTTGACCGTTGTAGGGTGCAATTAATACAGGACAATTACATCCGAAGATGTATTGCCTATGTGGTTTACCATTCTTTTATGTTGTACTTCAGGACTGAGACTGTTAAAATATACATTTTGTCTTGAGGAATCAGTAGGTTTTGGGGACTTAGTAGGTAGCTGTAGTTGAACTACTTTTGCAAATGTACATTTTTGTTTTGAATAAACTGACGAGCGACAGGACGCTTTGACCGTGGTTTGTTTTTTCTGTGGCAGCGCAGTGATAACTCCGCCCCCATGGAATATCATTGGTCCAAAATCATGGTCCAGATGCATATTAAACATAAAATATGTTCTGATTGGTTATGATTATGCTGCATGACACATCAGATTATCACTTTTTCAATGCTCATAGTAAGACAAAAATCACATGCTTTTAAACATTCAGATTTAAATGTTACATAGCTCTATCATAGTTTATTTGCCCTAAATATTAAACGTGTCATTTATATTTGCCTTTTGTTTATTTGTAAATGTGGAAAAAATAAGGCAGTATGCAAATATTTTCCACACTTCATGTCCTTCCAAGCAGTAGGAAATTATGGCTAAATACTTCCTGGGAGGTGTGTCTATTCTCGACTGGTATTTTTGGAAAGTTTGTCTGTCCTTGGTTGGTATTTTAGGACTTCGGTGCAGTTTTAACATCTGATGTGTTCTGTGTGTACAGATGCGTCATTGGTTCTATGTTTAGCACAGGGACTGTATGACATTATATCATGAGACCAAGTTCTACTCTCACACTAATTTCCATTGACAGTCACGTGTTGTGCTTGTCCACGTCAGATAATTTATCAGTCTGTGACCCTTACCACACATATCAGGCTGTAATCATATGGCAACAAGCCCCGTCCACTGTGTTCTGAGAGTGTGTAAGTTATTCTAATGAAGCTTTCTGTCATTCTTTCTTAACTAGCTCTTAATCTAGTAACATACCCTAATCAACCATCATTGTTTTTGCTGCTTATATCTTATATATTTAATAAGAAACTTCCCCCTTATAGATTCTGTTTTATATAGAAGCTAGTTATTGTTTATAGCTAAAGATAAGTAGTGTAAACTACTAGAAATTTTAATATTAATAGTTTCTACAATTATCTGCTATTAGAATTCAATTCTATTATGGTTACCAAAATATTGTGTGTGTGTGTGTGTGTGTGTGTGTGTGTGTGTGCGTGCGTGTGTGTATATAATAAAATAATGGTCTAAAGTCCTGACATTCATGTAAACCTTATGAAGTTATGTAATATTTAAATGCAAGAGTAACATGACATGTATTGTCTATGTAATAGATTTGTTTTTTTAGATTTGGTACAAGTCTCTCTTGTGAAGGTACCCTAATTGCTTTATATGAATATTTCACAGGGGTTTTTCAGGAGAACCATTCGACTGAAACTGGAGTATGACAAGTGTGCACGAAAGTGTAGGATCCAGAAGAAGAACCGGAATAAGTGCCAGTACTGCCGGTTCCACAAGTGCCTTGCAGTGGGCATGTCCCACAATGGTAAGTGCTTTGTTACACATGTCAAGGGGCCCCCAAAGTACATGGACCCTTAAGCTACATTGAAAATGTACAAATGTTGTTGTTAGTGAATGTAAGTTCACAAGTTAGTGAATGTATGAAGTCAGCTACCCTCAAGTTCATACAGGTGTCCAAAAAGAGTAACCACAAGTGCCGTTATTACAGTAACTACAGACATGTTTTACTAACTTTGACAACCAATACAGGTTTACATACAGGTAATTTTTAACAGTATTTTATTAGTTATTTTTATGAAATCTTTTGCTTTAAAGATGTATTTGTTTTAAACAAATGCTACTTGATTTAAATTTTTAGTTTGTAATGCAATGACATTCATACAGTGTCCAAACACTTTAAATGGCCAATAAATCTTTGTAAGCAAAACCTCAACAGGAATCTTTATACAAACTAAGTTTATGGTTTGATGATTCAAGATCTTTAATTATTTTATTGGTCATCAAAATAAGTTTTGTTATACCGTAACAATAACATGCCGTAACAATTGGTTTAACAGAACGATCAGTAAACACATATGGAACCAAAATATGGAATAACTTCAGTTCCACACAGTCATAGTTTCTCTGTCATAAGCAATCTATGGTAATCCTCTACTGTGATAACAGTGTCCTGTTCTGTCACAGGACTTTGAACGCACCGCTAGCATTTTCTGCTAGCGTGGGCTAATTTCATGTTGTGTTGGTGTTTGCACAATCTGCCGCATTCCCCCCAGGGACACATTTACATCATGTCACGATATCTGCCCTTTGTCCAGGTGCTGATGGTGTGGCAAAAGTTCTACAGTTCTAAATCTAGAACTGTGGATCTAGATCTAAGTTCTACCGCTTACGATGTTTGTATGAACACAAGCGCTTGTGTGTCTGTGGTTTCATTGGTACTGTATGTATCTCACAGCCATCCGTTTCGGGCGGATGCCTCAGTCTGAAAAGCAGAGGCTGAAAGCCGAGCAGGTGATTGTTTGGAAAGAGGAAAAGGAGATTCAGCAGCCTGACAACAAGAGTCTGGTCAGGCTGATCCACGAAGCCTACCTCAAACACTTCCACATGAACAAGGCCAAAGCTCGCGTCTTCCTTACTGGGAAGACTAGCACTCCGGTGAGTAAGAGACGTGTCGGAGAGTGACTACTGAAGCTACTAACTAAACTAACTAGCATAGCTTTTCCAGTGAAAAAACTACTTTTTTAATGCTTCATCGTATTGCTTGCACAGTTGATAACAGAACATGCTTTAGGAAATCACATTATAAAATCTGTGACTGTGATTCATTCTAGTGAACCAGTTTAGACAGTAATGTGAGCAAATGAAAAACAGACAAAACAATTCAACACTGTGTACATTACAGTATTCTAAAGAAACTGCTGCCGGGTGGTTTTGATTTAGGTTATATAAAATAAGATACTAGGGAGTGTTAAATAAATGATTTTATTTAGGCTTAGTGTAAAAGCATAAAGCTGTCACCCTCATTGAGTTTTATTATTCACTTAAAAGATAATGCACTTAAAAAGATAATGCACCCATAATTAGCTTTAATGTGTTTAGAAGCGTTTTGTTAGTAGCTTGTATCTCTTTATTCAAAAGACTAAGCTTTTTTTATTTTGTACTACCTTTCCGAACACTGAGTGAGAGTGTGTCAGTTTTAAACACTAATGATGTGTCAGGAGTTCATAGGACAAGTCTAGATTCAGACACGACACACACCTGTTTTCTGACCCTGTTCCCTCTGTCCTTCATTTAAGCCCTTTGTCATCCATGACCTAGACACCCTCCGGCACGCCGAGCAGTCTCTAGTCACCCAACTGCTGGGTAACATAGCGTCCTGCGACACCTCAGATCTGCAGGAGAGAGAGGCGGAGGCTCGGCTGTTTCTCTTCTGTCAGTACGCCTCAGTAGAGACGGTCACAGAGCTGACGGAGTTCGCCAAGGCCGTGCCAGGCTTTGCCGATCTAGACCTTAATGACCAAGTCACTCTGCTAAAGTATGGAGTGTATGAAGCTCTTTTTACTTTGTTGGCATCCTGCATGAACAAGGACGGATTGCTGGTAGCTCACGGCAGAGGTTTCATCACCCGGGAGTTTCTAAAGAGCCTGCGCAGGCCCTTTAGTGACATGATGGAGCCTAAGTTTCAGTTTGCCATGAGGTTCAACGCTCTAGAGCTCGATGACAGTGACCTGGCGCTGTTTGTGGCAGCCATTATCTGCTGTGGAGGTAAGACCCAGGCAGAAAAATTAGAATTTAAACGGACAGTTTACTTAAAATTTTAAAAAATCACCACCACCAATTTTCAAACCACTTATTTATATATAATGACAGTTCATTGATGACATTTGTCTAGATTTAAAAAAGATTCAAAGACATTGTATTTTTTAACATTTTTAAGACAATGCAAATCTATATCTGTCACAATACTGTTAAAAAGAAACATGGCATGTTTTGAAAATTCAGACACCCTGGCATATATCTCATGTCCTTTCTCTAAATTGTAAGTAGGTTAGTCGAGGTTCAGATTCTTTTTCTGCCACCCCTGGAGTCCCAAAACCATCATCTTTTCAAAGACATTATATAATAATGGTCAGACTGAGCTGGGCAGTTTTTCTCCTGAGGGCTTGCGAAAATAACCAAAGTTTCCTCCCCTGTCGGATCCAGCAGCCCTCGTAACTGTGACCTGAATCCCAGACGGTTCCACAAACCGCAGTTTCCTGGAGACCTGCTCCCAGTTGCTTTTTCCTTTATGCAAACGAGCGATTTCATTAGCTAGGAACCCACAGAAAAACATATTTTTTGGGACTTAAAACTAAAAAAGCCATTTTTCTTATTGACTTTATGCATCTGTGTTCTTTTTCTCTCTGAATCACGACTCTCAGACCGTCCAGGGCTGAGCAGCGTGTCACAGATTGAGCGCATCCAGGAGACCATAATTCACGCTCTACGGCTCCACCTGTTGGCCAACCGTCCTGATAACACTTTGCTCTTTCCTAAGCTGCTACAGAA
>JAZGTK010014916.1:0-13487 GCA_036877625.1 Ambastaia sidthimunki
AGCTGCAAATCAAACAACCTGACGCTCGCATAAGCATCTAAAATAGCCTTAATAAATTATTATACATTGGCAAACACATCGGGTACAGTGCGCTTCCTGTTAAAGGCAGGCTGAACAGCGAGCACCGAGGGACAAACAGCACTCTGTCCTCTTGATTATAACAAATAAATACTTACAGCATATGATGGAGGAGGAAAACTCTTTTGTGTGAACGCTTTTGGCCATCAATCAGAGCGCTGACATTTTAAGGTCCGACTGTTTGTTCTGTCGCTGACTTGTTTTCAACGCCGTGGCGGCTCGACACGTGTTCGTGACAAGCGGCACTATAAGAGCGCTAATAAATATCTCGCGCTTTACTCCTGCTTTGAGGTGTTTTAATAATGACATATGTCCGAAGTCGTGCCAAAACTAACAGGGTTAAGGCAGGAGATGTATGTGTGCAGATTTGTAGCCTATTTAAACTGGGTTAACTCCGCAAACTCCATCCCGTGGTACGAGCAAGAAGGCCTGTTGCGTGACGTCACGCCGGAGGACACTATACAGAGCCACCTGTAACGGAAAACTAACCTCACATGTGCAGCACTGACAGGGCATCCGTCAACACGACTAGAGCAGCGCTGAGCTGATCTATTAACGTTAACAACCGGCCCCTGCCGTGTAGTGAGGAAACAGGCAATAAGTTAGCCTGGAGGATCTGGTCTGGTAGACGGCCTTTACAAGGCAACGTAATAATAAAGTCTTCAGGCTTCAAACGTCTATTCAAATACTTAAAGGCAAACGTAGCTAGCCATGCAAGATGGATTTTAGCTTACATGAATGTGTTGAATTTGTAGTTTTGTGATACACTTAACATCGCATATTTTCAATAAAAATGTATGAGTTTTGGTGTGCAAATCAGTTTCAGTATGAACACTAAATAAACAATCGCAGAGGTGCTGTTGGTCGCTTGACAACTGGTTGCCATAGTAACGTGGGGCGCACCACTAACAATAGCTGTTTGAACTAAAGCCTGAACTAAAACTGATAAATAAAACTAAGATGTCATTCAGTCTTGACAAATGTCAATTTTCCTGCTGTTAAAAATAAACATATTGGAGGGGAAAAAAATGCAAAATGCAAAAATAAATCATAACAATTAAGAAAACAATTCACAGCTAGGTTTAAAAAAACAACAACATAAAACACACACCCATGTCATTCCAAACCTGTATGCTAATATTTTTTTGAACACAAAGGGAAAATCCATGTTTGAGAAAAGGGGTCTATATGTCTTCGTTGTGTCATAAGCTCTTTGAAGCCGCATAATGGCTTTGAGGAAGGGAATTTAGGTTCTTCATTGAAAGTCTTTCTGCATGACACATCACGTTTGGAAACAATGAATATTTAGTCTAAATTGTAGTCAATTCCCTACCCAAAGCTATTATTCAGCTTTAGACAACTTGGAATATAGCCCACATAGCAACTGAAATCTTGCACCCCACTTCATAATTTGTATATGGTGTCAATTTCCCTTTTTCAGTTTGAATCAAACACTGAGGTTGCCATTTTGTGCTCATGGCATTTCTTTACTGTACCTGAGTTACCACAACAGCACCTGAATCACACAGTGTTGTTTCATATAGCAGAACACGCCCCAATCAGTCTCTTTCAGCATCTGATTTTTGCTTTATTTAAGGGAAGAACGTAATGATTGCTTCTGACTGAATGTGAATTTGAAGCCTGCCGTGTAGAAGCAGTCAGAGCGCTGGAGCTGAAGGCACGACAGCAGACAATGGATGAAAGGAGCTGTCAGAGTGAGCAAGAGAAGAAAAGAGAGAAGTGCCACAGGAGCGAAGCAGAGGGATGGGATGACAAAGCTGGGAGGTGACAGAGGAGGAGGAGGTGGGAGAGCGAGGAGGACACAAGGTGAATATGAGAGCCCTCAGAGAGCAGATGCCGGCTCGCTTTTGACCTCTCCCTCAGTTTGAGGAGCTCAAGATCTAAAAATGACATCAGATATGGGAGTTTGACTCTTTCATGTGTCTCTTTCATGATGCCTGCTCTGCTGTTTTTTGCATGAATGGACAATACCTGCCAGGTTTAAAACACCAGATATTGTTCTGTCTGTCTGTCTGTTTGTCTGTCTGTGTAGCAAAGCAAATTTGATTCTTTATTCATACACGTTTGATATAAAACTAGACCAAAAAATACTAGATCTTTATAATGCATTTTATTTACAAACAGCTACAAACATCACAAAGCTCACAGTGTAACCCAGCTTGAACGAGCAGTGGATATGCAAAGCGGAGAGACAGATCCTCCAGACAGCTGTTTGGGGTTTCTTTACCATTGCTCGGATCTTGGACGGTTCTGTGTCTCCCACACCACTCTTTCTATAATCCTAAACAGATTTGCTCCAACCACCAAAAAAGCCAGAGTCTGGGTGTCTCTGCAGTGTTCTCCACAGAGAACTTTAATAAGCTGCATATGCTGATAAGTCATGGAATGGATTAGATGCAACGTATGTGGTCCTCTGCTGTAACTACTGGTGGCATTTAGGGACACATTTTAACAAGGACATAAATTGATCCATGCTGTTTTCACATCCACAATACATGGACAGATTTTTGTCATTTGACCAAGAGCCATGACACAACTAGAGGGTTCAGCTTCTCTGAAATCCCACAATCTTACAGTTTATTAGCTACAGTGTTTAATCAAGCAGAATCTTTATGTTAAAGCTCAAGACAAACAACAACACCCAATAAAATCTACAGAACTGGAGACCTTGACATCTGTCCTGCACAATTTGCACATGTGTTCTGCCATATACTACAGCTATAAGCTACAACCTGCATTATTACTGACATTTCTGATTGTGTTTTTGGCGATGAAGGTTTGTCTGTGTGTGGCTGTTCTTGTTCGTTTACATGTGGAGGGTTAAAATTCAGACGTGGAACATATACATGAGCGTGAGCCACAGTTGTTCTGTATTATCAGAGCTAGAAAAGCCTGTAGTGCAACCAGGGGGAAGAGTGATCACAATTATCCAAGAATCTATAAGGGCAGTCTTGTCCCGGACAGTGTGGCGAAAATTATACACATGCGCACATGCGTAGAGAAAACAGAGCGAGGGTCATAGGCGTCTGGATTTCACTGTTGCACATAAGGAGATTGTGTAGTCTGAGAATTCTGCTATCTCTCTCTTTCTGGGAGGGGCAAACGGGAAGTGAAGAAGGGGATTGGCTGGTTGTGAACAATGAGAGTTCTTAATGGATGCCAATCTAATATGCCTGAGGCAAAAGAGACATCAGCACATCACAACTCCAGACAGTGGAGGCTGCACAGCCATTATCTGTATACAACTGCAGTCTTCTCAATGCAACAGTGCTTTTACAAGAGCTAATAAAGATAACTAGAAAAACGTTAGACTTAATGAGGGTTGTTTTTGCTAGGAATTATTTGTTTCTCACTTGGTGACACAAAATAAGTCATTTTTGTTTTACTTTGCAAATGATTACACTGAAAATAGACATTGTTTTGTGGCTTAAGAGACACTGTTTTGTGTTATGTAAAAAAACATCATGTTACGGCTGTCATCCAGGCAACAATGTAGGTACACAGAGGTCCTGTCACTGTGTTGTGAACAAGGAATTAAATGGCCGCATTAAACAGCCCTTTAACAGCTGTCAAACAAAAGGACGTTGGTGTAGACCCACAGCATATTTAAAACTAAGTATTCCTCTGTTTAACTTTGGAGTACATACTAAAACAGTTGGGTTTTATTTAATTACACAGATCTCCAGCCTCTTAACGCTGCTTTTCATGTAGTTTATAGTTTGACTCCCTGGCTCTTCTGAAAAATGGCCATTATCCTGGATGGTGGGTTGGACATAATGGACAAGTGCAGGCATTTAACTGCAGGGTCAATACAAAGTTTAATCATTTCAAACTCTTTATAGTCTCTTCAACAGTGTTGAAAGCCCCTGAAATACCTGCATACTACACCACAAGTGGTAATTTTTGTCTCCCAAACTGATAATCCCCGTAATGGGCTACAAATATCTGGTGGGCATATAATGTTTTTAAATTAATTGCTCTGTTTTATTCCCTGTCTTTCATCTTTATTTTTTCCCCATTCAGCATCACAGTATGCTGTTAAAATTATGGTTATTCAGACCCATTCAGAGGTGAGTGTGAAGTCAAAGTGAGAAAAATGTCATTAAATAGTATAAAAATAAAATATGAAATCTAACATTGTTATATTATCCGTAGCATGCATTTTTGATTACTAGCCCTACCTCTGAAAATATTTACTACTTCTATAAAGGCAGTCATGAACAGGTAATCAACATTCAAATCTAGCATAATGCTACACAAACACAGACGATTTTAGTGATCAAAGAACATTTATAAATAAAGCCTTAAATAGGCTCCCCAAATAATTAGTAAGTTGAGAGGCCCTTTTGTTCTTCCCAGATGTAGTAACAAGCCTTTAAGGACAAGCGTGTGGCTTTGACCTGCGTTTGGCGGTAATGATGCTGTCTGACCTCCAAAATACTTCTCCACAATAGGATCGCTATTCACGTTCTATGCTGGCGATGTCCCTTTTGCAAGCCTCCAACCAACATTAGAGATCCAATACATTGTAGTATTTTGGAAACCTTCCACCTCCCCCTTTCCTGCTATCTAAAGAACTAATCTAAAACCCAGCTATTATGATTCTTGTACTTGGCGTATCTGAGGCCAATTCAGAACATCAACACTATCAATCACAAGACACAAGGGCCAACACTGCTGTCCAGCAGGTTTCCTTGTCATCCAAGTTAGGTCCTCTTCCTCCATACGACCCGTTTGCTCTCAGGACAAACACAGTGCCTCACCTAAAACACTGTCTGTGTTATTGTGCAATCTGACGAACTTTCAACAACCAGGCGATGTAGGTTTATCCCAACAACAACACAGTGTTTTTTCAAAAAAAGAAAGAATTGGAAAAAAAAATGAGAGCAGAGAACAACGACAAGAGATGGAGACAGAAGAAGAAGAATGATTTGTGCAGTTTTCCGAATGCCCTTTTCTTTCACTAGTGATATAACTAGTAAATAACTTAGGCTACCAAATGAAGCCTCCAAGCAAGAAAATAAACAAGATCTCTGTGAAGAAGCCATGAGTCAGCAGCAGTAAAACATTGTCAGGGATGGTTGGCATGTGCACATAAAACATTAACATGTCTCAGGAGGAAAACAACTTCACCCTTTTCTGTTCCTCTGTAGAACATTTTATAAGACAATAAAACTCATAGAATTGGTCTACAAAAAAATCATTTTAGCCATAAAGCCATAAAATGCTCATTATGCACGTCAGTTTAGCTTTGCCACACAGACTTTTGCAATAGATGTGTTGAACATTGTGTTCGGTACCAATTATTCAAATAAATACTTACAATTGCAGTACAGTATATAGACAAAAGCCTTCTGCATTTTATCTTCTCTTAATAGAAAATGGCTGTGCTGCTGGCACAGTGCCACATTTGTGCTCATCAGCAGATGATATCACATGTAATTATCCTCACACACCCACCTTAGCATCTCAATATCATCAAAACATGAGAGTACAGATAATCATGTAAATGTGAATGAAGGGTTTGGAGGATTCTACATTTACAATACAATTCAAACTACATTAGTGTGTGTGTGTGTGTATTACTGGGGAAAGGAAATTGTTTTAGAAATTTTATTTATGGCTTTCTTGCCTTTATGGGAGAGTCTAGAGTGGCAGGACAGTATTGAGAGAGAGAACCAAGAAAACCAAACTCTAATTGGCTAGTCACAGAGTGCACCAGTCTGCTCAGAAAAGATGTATGTGTTTATACAGCACCATAAATGCTGGATTTGCAAAGGTTTTCAGGTTAGTGATATAAAATATCTTTGGCATGAGGGGTTTAGAAACAAGTAAACTGTATACCCAAGAGCAGAATGTTATTTTCAGCTTTGCTTTTGAGTTATGCGGGTGAAAACAATACAAAAACAATGTAAACAACGATAACTGTAATTGGTCACTTTTCATGTCTGTCGCTCAAGTGGATGGTTCTTGGCCAGAATTAACCACAAACTTTATGCCAATAGTATGGCTGCATGATGAACATTTTTACCAGTTTCTTCATCTATTGTGATATATCATGGCAATTGAGGGACATATGTAGACATAAGTTTGGAGGTGACGTGTTGTTCTGCATTCATATTCCTGTCATTGTGCTCAGTGGCACAGACCCCTAGGGCAAAAAATTTGGGGCAAGCACACAATTTGAAAGTCTGTGCACACTACCCTAAAAGGAAACCAGTGGTAAATGGTTCTGCTATTCTACATGTCACGCTATCTCCAGACCCTTGCTGAGATGGGAAATCCCCTGTAGCTTTGTATATGCCAGGGCAGAACACTGGCTGTACCAGCTGCATACAATATAAGCAGAATTCCATCACAAATAATTGACAAATAAAAATAAATAAATTCCTAATGCTAGTCATCTATTTATTGAAGTTCATAATAGTAACAGTATTGGTTACTGAAACATCTGCTGTAGTGTAACAGCTTACAGATCTGTGCTCCTGTAGCTCAGGTGATACAGTGTTGTGTTAACAGTGCAAAAGGTCATGGGTTAGATTCCCAGGGAATACATATACTGACAAAATGTATAACTTGAATGTACTGTAAATTGCTTTTTGATAAAAGTGTCTGCCAAATGCATAAATATTAATGTATTAATCAATCCATATATTGTCTCTATGGTATAAACGTGGGGATTAAATGCTTTTAACTATTGTTTGAAAGCAGCATAATTTAATTGTTGTTTAAAATATTTATTATTCACACAAAGACATTTTAGGGGTCATCTAAGTTGCCAAAAGCCTATTTTTAAGATTTAAAAACAACTTCTTGCAGAACTATGGCTAATTCTATGATATCGTGAAGCCAAAGTAAGCAGTAAACTTGCAGCCTGAGTAAATAATGCTGTTCTGCACTGCCTCTAGCATTTGGAGGAGAAACTCTGTGTAGGCTAGGCACCACCACGGCTCCAGAGCACAAAGACAACTCTCTTACACACATGCCATGCCAGTTTGATTGAAGAGGAAATGTTTTATCATATGTTAGATATGCCATCATAGTGAGAGGGCCAGTGAAACAACAAATGTTTGTCAGTACCATTTGTAGTATAAATAAATCTTGTTAAAATACATCCATTTAATTTCATTTCTTGTGTCTTTCTCAGACATGCCAAACATGCAATGTATTAATTTTCCTGTAACAAGCATCCAAATAAATCTCCATTACAAGTGAAAAAGATAAAATTCTGTTGCTCACAAAAAACTTTATGTGTGTTTTCAAGAGGCCGGGTATAAAAAAACATACATTGAACCCTTGACATCACTATTCTTTAAAAGGTCCTAATGACAAATCACTACTTTCCCTTTTACGCCCTAGTATTTCATCTGCAGACTACCCATGGTGCATTGCTCCCCTAAAAGCTTGTCACTGACCAAGCTGTTCAAGCTTTGCCTTTAGCGATACTCTAGAAAATTATTCTTGGTTTCTTGCCCTAACTTCCAGACACACAAGAGAGGCTTGAGTCTCACAGTGTTAGTTCCAACCCAGACAGTTCTCTTCTTATATATGGTAAATGCGGAGCTGTCCACATTGCAGGAACTGCAACAATTTTGCTAATGGATGAATATGCAATATTTTAAATACACTTAATCATGCACTTCCAACATGTATGATCGTTGCGCCAGGGTACTTAAGCATAATGTATCCAGGGATCATGTAAGCAAAAAGCTATTTTAATCTCACCCAGTTTATGTTAATTACAGGATTTTGAAAGGTACGGATTCAGGGCATGTTAAAATATCATGAATTATAGTGGAGCAGAAAAGCAAACAATCGATAACAATAATGGCTTTTTCATTTGGGTATTTTTGTGACTGCACAAGCATAATCTGATAAAATCAGTCATTAGCCGCCAAATGCTCTCTGTACTAACATTTGAATGTTTTTGTGAACTTTAAATATAATGCTTCTTGCTGTTTTTGTAAATACTATCTTGGAAATGACTTACCTCAGTCAATACATGTCCATAATTGTATTTTTCAGAGAGATACAAAAACACACACACCTCCTTTATTTGGCGACTTCTCTTTGAGAGTGTAAAGGGTCACGAGACTCATAGGAGGAACTGCAGAATGTTTACAAGAAATGTCAATAATTACAACTCTAAATAACCCGCCCAGCTGTAAAAATACGCTACTCCAGACCTCTAGGGAGAAGAATGAGGATTATACCACTGTGTTATCTTACCAGTTCACAACCAAGAGTCACACATGTGACCAGCGGAGTCAGACGTACACGCAGGTGACCACTGCATGCTTAGTGCTCCAGCCTTGTGGATCTAACTACTTAATAAGTGGCTGTTAGAGGTTTTCCTGGACAAAGTCCAGAGCTGAAGGGGCCCGCAAAGTAGCCTTGCTTTAAAACAAGGACAGCTTAATTTATCAATCAGCCCAATCAGGCTATTTCCGGGCCTATAGTCACATGGTGAGCATTACTTGATTCCATATTGCATTGTGCATTGTAACCTTCAGTGAGGGTGAGAATATAAAACATGATACAACACTGATAAATATTTTTAAGTTTTAGGCCAATACATAATTGAACCATCAGTTAATGCATGTATATTTAAAGTGATAAACAGTGGTGTTACTTTAAGCAGTTCTTTGATCAAATCCTAAAGCTGCCCTAAACATTTTCTGTAGTTTTTTTCCTTTTCTATGCTTTACAATATCCTTCTGTATGCCGTTGAGGTCATTATATCCTGAGGAATGTTGCTTCATTTCCAATCCTCTTTATAGATGACAGATGAGAAGCGGGAAGGTATTAGAGTGGAACACTTTATCACTTACTCCGTAAGCCCCTTGATGAGCGACATTCACTTGAGAATGTCATTCCAGAGAGAGAGAGAGAGAGAGAAAGAAAGAGAGACAGAGAGCGAGGCCTGCTATATAAGTCACCAATCACAATGCACTATTGTAATGTGAGGTCAGAGAAATATTACCAGTGTTTGCAACTCTATCATAGTGTTGCCATAACTCCACTTCAATAATAATAATATATCAATATGGTAACGGTTTATTTACACAAGCAGGACTGAGACCTTCTGTTTATTGTCATTTCTAAGTGGAATCAAAATGGTTGTGATGAAGTTTTGTGTCTTAATTTGATAGAAGACCTGCTGAAATTGTGGTTTGAAAATGTGTTCATTGTCAAAACATTTGATTTTTAAAACTCCCTGTGCATTGTGTATATTTAAATGTCACATGTGACCTCATTAAGAGCTATTACGTTTTGTTAAGAATAATATTATAAAGAGCATTTATTATAAATAATGAGCGAAATTAACATTACATGTAGAATATGGTTTTGAGTTGTTTATGTAGTCATGACGAATGTTCTTGAAACAGTGTTGTGTTTACATTGGAAAACATTTTCTTGAATCTAAGTTTATTTTGAGTTGCATGGAGTTCTTTGTTTCTGAGTATGTTGTTACTGGATGGATACGCAACAGCAAATCTAGAAAATGTGGGAATGTGGAAAAGCTGCGTCAAAATGATCTATACTGATTTGTTATCCAAAATGTGGAAAACTCAATAGTAACAGAAAAATATGCATTTTTTTCAAAGGGTGATCGTTAAACAATGCACAACTAAAAACAACACAGATTTTGTCTTGTTCTCCTGCTGTAGAATACACAGATATCAACATCAGTGATGGTTCCCCTCTGAAATAACTTTCTGTTCTTGCAACGTGAGATAGACCTCCCATATTTCATTTCTCTCCTGCTGAGAGCATTTATCAGCAAAATCCTGATAAATACAAAATATGCAACTTAAGCCTGAGCAAAACTAAGCTGCAAAGGTGGACAGGATTACCGGGGCCGACCAGGACAGACATCAGATTGTGTTGCCATAAAGGGTCATTAGTCTGTTGGCAAACTGTACCTCAAGCTCCAGCTGACAGGGCTTTTCAAGAAAGACAGATGAAAAAATGAGAGTAAAATTCCTATTGACAGACACTTGAATTAGGGAGGCATAAAAAGGTGGCTTGGATGTTACATTTATTTTATCCATATTCGTAAATCTATATTTAAAGTGTTAACATATCATTTAACTCAGCAAATATAGTTTGACATTATTTTGTTTTTAATAAATAAGTAAACACCACATAAAACACAATGGTTAAGACTTGGTTGTTTTACTACACATAGATTTCATAAAAACAAAGCTGACATGTATATTTAAAATGATTATTTTCTTTATGATAATAAGCATTATCCTCTAGAGATTAATGTCATTCTTTTTCACTGTGAAAAATAACTGTTGCATTGCAATTCACAAAAACACACCAAGAAACCAAAAAACGAGAAAAATCAACTACACATATACCGTAGCACATGAACTTCTACATTGTGACTTATTTGGCATTCATCTATTGATGCTGAATGAAAGGAGCGATTATCTCATCAAAGGCTTCTGGACAGGCAGACAGCACCATGTTCTGGTGTTTTGTCACTTTCACTGGCAGGAGGAGAGTCTTGTCATTAATCGGAGGCAGCGATCAGTCAGATGGGAGGTGGGGGTGATGATGGCTCTGCTCCTCCATCCTATAAGGCCCACCTGTCCCCACTGTTCGTCCCAAGACCCCTCAGGTCATATTGTGATCTCCGTCCTGATAAGGGCCTGTGGAAGCGAGACTGCCAGACTGGCCAGGCAGGGATGGAGCCTCTATGGGAATTCCGTATGATACTGTCCTGGAGGGGCCAATGAAAGGCATTCTCACATACGAAGAAAGGCTGTGAGTCAGTCTGGGCAGCCCCGCTGTCTGCCCCCCCTCCCCATCTACTGAGACTCCAGGCGCCACAGTGTAACTGCAGTCTTAGGTATGCTCTGCATACGCTGTGAGAGATTCCCAGGCCCTTACCTGAGCCTGGAAAGATCCTTTCACTGTATTCCTAGAGTTTTTAGTCTTATGCAGTTATTTTGATTCAGTAATGCTCTCTGGCACTAGTAAAAATCTGGACTCAAAACAATAACAACTGTCTTTGTCTCCACGTCCAGTATATCCTCATGTACACGAGCTGTTCTGTTGTGCATAAGCTAGATTTGTCTGTAAGAAGGAGTACACTGTCATCATCCCGTCTAAATCACTTCCTCTCTCTGTCTACTTATATAGGGACTTTGGATGATTACATAATTATGTGAAAATAGAATAAGTGTGTGGGATCTTAGCTGAGGTTTTGTTGTCTGTTGGTGAATTGGAGCCACAGGACAATTTTTATTGTAGGACGTGTGGTTTTGTGGTGTATGTGCTGTCATTTATCTAGACAACACAATGTTCCTGCCTGTGGCTGTCAGATCTTTTTTGAGATGCACCTTTATTGGCGAGTTTTTCTTTTGTGGATAATGTTTTCATTAAGATTTATCACCACCAATATTGTCACTAACCAATTTTATTTATGTATTGGTATACCATAAACATTATTATTAAGTATTTGTTTACATGTATTTAAATATTTGACATTATACCACTTATATAATAATAATATACATAATATTTTAACAAATAATATTGTGAATAAATAATAAAAAAACTGTTCACAAAAGCATGAAGATCCACTCTAACACAATTTAAATTATTCAAATTACTTTAAATATGTTGCAAGGAAAAGCCTGGGATGAGGTAAAATAAATTATACGCAAGCGAATTACTGAACACAATAAGGCCTATTCAACCATAATCATTATGCAGAGCCTTCAAAAACAAACACTTCAAACAGTTTGGCTGGCTCGTATAATAAAAGCAGAGAGCACCCTTGTGCACGTTTAAGAGCTCTGAACTATTATTCGCAAGATGAACCGCGTTCTGCGCATGCGCGTTCAGTGATTACGTCGAGCGTCAGTAACTGTGTTGAACGGTTGGATCAGTAACAAAACATGTCAGAGAAGAAACAAACAGTTGATTTGGGGTTGTTGGAGGAGGATGATGAATTTGAAGAATTCCCTGCAGAGGGTAAGTGAACTTGATGTTTGCGTATATTTCAGTAGAAACGCGTTGTAAATAAGTGTCCTCACTCAGACAGTGACTCAGCTAACACACTAGCATTGCTATGCTAACAGACAAAACAAACAAAAGTGCATGTTTCGCCTTCGGCTTTTGAAAAGCAAATGAATTAAATATGTACTTTATACACTATCAAATAGCTACTTTTGTAAAAACAATTTGCCTGTATATAGTCTATCAATGTTAAGAAAGCAATACGACGAATCACTTACTAGCAGCTAGTAAGTCTTATTTACTTAGAAGCTAATAGAGTATTTACATTGAAGTAATTCTCTGTCGTTTATACATATTTTGGAGGTTTATAAAGCTATTACACGTGTGCCCTAAAGTTGTTGATCTTTATTCGTCTTTAGCGAAGAAAGAGATTTGAGTATAGCTCTACACTGTATATGCAGAGGTCTCACGCTAGATTGAGGCCCATTTACAAGTGGTGAGTTTAGATTGAACTTCATTAAACTCTTGTGTCATCCCCAGACTGGACAGGTTTGGATGAAGACGAGGATGCCCATGTATGGGAAGATAACTGGGATGATGACAACGTAGAGGATGACTTTTCTAATCAGCTGAGGTAGGTTTCACAAGCAAACCTTTCACATATGAAGTGGGACAAATGTTGCTTCATTAAGTATAGATGTCCCAATGTGGTTTTATAGTCTAATATTTTAATTATGTAATCTAAACATATTTAAATTAATTCATTTCGATAAATAAAATTAATTGTAGTAGAAATAGATGTTTCACATAATGCATGTACCATCTCCTAGTGCTAGAATCATCTGTCCCTAAAAAATATAAAACCCAGATTTTTTTAAAAACAATTTTGTGTGGTTACACTCATTTAAAGAAAAAAGTCCCTAAGGGATCTTATATTCCAATGGCTAACCAACACTCATGGTGGCCTAAAACCACATTTGCGAAGTTTCCTGCATCTGAGGACTTGACTAAATATAGTTGTGTAATGTGTTTACATGTATTGTCCAAATAAGTAGATTGCCATGTTAAATTATTAATACTTCCCAAGCAAATTATTTGCATTATTCTTTAATTATCATTTGCCAAATCTTCTGTATTTATCTATTCATTTAACTGTTTTTTTCATCTTCTCTTTTTCTTCTCATAGAGCGGAGCTTGAAAAACATGGATACAAGATGGAAACCTCCTAACAGTGGATTGCTAAAACAGATTTTTCCACATCTGAATATTGGCAGTTTGGCCTGTCAGTATAAAATGCGACTTTTGTTATTACTTCTGTAAGAAGCCCAACATTGTTGTAAAATGGTCATTTAAAACTAAGATCAATGTTATTTTTTTCTTCCCTTATATACAAAATGTTTTATTAACTG
>JAZGTK010014917.1:0-13486 GCA_036877625.1 Ambastaia sidthimunki
CAAACAAAGGAGTCACAAAATGTGTTTTTGTTCTTTTTGCTTGACAGGTTTCAATACAATTTTTAATTTTAAAACCATTTTAGACATTCAGAATGAAACTCTTTGCAGAGGTGCAGGGCTGGAGAGGGTGACAGGTGAATGAGTATTTTTAATTATCAGTCTGTCTGAGGCTTTATGGCTGGTTTTAACAATGGGGGCGGTCAGCATGCACAGGGTGTGCCAGACTCCAGCTCCACCGTGAGTCCTTTGCTCAGGAGGAATGCTTCCTGCTTGGGTTCTCTTCCTAGAAACTTCTTTAGCATTTCAGCCGCATCTTCTGAGCCTCCAGGCTTCAAAACGCACTTCCTGTAGTCCAGACCCACCTGTTTACAAACACAGAAAAAACAAGAACAAAAAGACATGACAGAATTTTAACTGAAGGCTTACGCACACAAAACATCGACAAGGACATTTATTCAGGTAACACTGTAAGAAAAGGTTTTTAATGCTGCAATCCTTTTCTTTTGGTTTTTTGGTTAAAAATGACAATTACGTACATGTACATAACTAATTTGTGTTCAAAAGGGTCTTGCGTTATCCTGATCTGCATAGTTTATAATGACTTATAATTTGACAAAATGTATAATTTTGAGCTGTCTGGTTCAGTTTGCTGAGGATGGTGGAGCATTTTAACTTGTTCTTACAGCAGTTGCCCAGAATTTAAACTCGTTACCATGTTAACAAAATAAGTAACTTGCAATTTTATTTTTCAAACTGAGATGTTGACCAAGAGGCAAAAGTTATGGATTGCAGCTTTAATATCAGCACAAAATTTGACACGAGCCAATATCTGCACCTTAAAAATGTACAGTGGAAGTGAAAAAGTTTAGCTTAAACTAACCTTGGGGTTCATAATGCCTTCCTGTTTGAAACGGGCATAGAACATGTCCATGGAGAACACTTCACTCCACAGGTAACCGTAATACTGAGCGTCATATCCTCCTGCCAGGTGCCCGAAGGTGGCAGGCATGTTTGTTCCTGTAAGGACCAGAAATCAAAGAATCAAAAGATGTTGATGAGGTATGAGATCCTCTCACCCACTTCATTCTGTTAGTAAGACTGAGCAATGTAATTACTATATTAGATAATAACCATAACAATATATTCTTAATGATTTTGCTTTACAAATAAGCAACATTGTGCTATTCACATTGATTTTAATTGGGTTTTCACTATGCCATTAAGTTTCCAAAAGAACATGTAATTAGAATTTGTAATCACTGCTTGTCCCACAAGTATAAAAGCAAGATATACATTTTACTAGCATGAATATTGTCAAATGGCTTATTTTAGCAAGATTGCTCAGCCCTAATTTAAAACATTTCCCCAAAATTTAAACAATTAAATTCTCATTTTACCTGATGTAGCAGGAATTCCCAGGATGTCCAGGCAAAGCTTGGCATACTCCTCAGCTGGATCAAGCCCATCCTTAGTGTGCAAAGCCTGGTCCACCTTGGCCAGAACAATCTGCCTCAAGTTAAACAGCCCTGATGAACAGGAGGGGAAAAAAGCCAATTTAAAAAAAAAGAAAATCTAGATTTCTACCTAAAATTGTTATGCTGGAACAAAGACTACAAAAATAAACATTTCTTTTTTTTAAATAGTTTGTGAATTCATGTAGACCATTTCACTTCAAGCTCTTCTAGCAGTTTGATATTCTGTGTGAAAATGTCCACTGTCTGTCCCATCTGTCTTGTTACCTGTATTAGCGAGCCTGGACTTGATGAGTTTATCCAGAAGCTCCTCTGGAATGGGCTTTCCTGTTTTGTAGTGTTTGGACATGCGCTGCAGTGGTTCCTTCTCCCAAACCCAGTTCTCCAGCATCTGAGACGGAGCTTCCACGAAATCTCGCTCCACATGAGTCCCACTGAACATTGCAAAGTCGGCCTAAACAAACAAAAGAACGTCCATACATTAAGATGGTGAAAACCGAACAGTGTGTGTATGTGGGATCTTGAATATTGGGCTTGATTCAGACCTGAGCACAGAGCTGATGCATCACATGTCCAAACTCGTGGAAGTATGTCTCCACCTCATCATGCTGCAGCAGGGACGGAGCATCCGCGGTGGGCTTGGTAAAATTAGCCACCATGGCAGCTACAGCCATCTGCCTGCTCCCATCCTGCAGCAGACAGCCGGGCTGCAGGCCAAAACACGCAGCATGGCCGTACTTGCCTTCTCTGCAGAAATACAGAAAAATCTGAGATTCATTTGCCACTTAGATTGGCAAGTAATTAAAAAAATAAGCACAAGTTGAAAATATCTGTTAACATCTCAAAAAATGTTTTAGAATTTCATGACACTTTAACTGGGTCATAGGACTCGGAATCAAAGACACAAAGCTCACCTGGGGAAAAGATCCAGATAAAACTGGCCAATCACCTGGCCAGAGGTGCGGTCCTTCACACAGTACAGCTTCACATCTTCATGCCAGACGGGAGCATCTTCCACCTGCTGAAAGGTGAGATTGAGCAGCTCCTGGTAGATGTCCAGCAGGCCCTGGGTCACCACCTCCATAGGGAAATACTCCTTCAGCTGGTTCTGATCCACTGCATATTGGGTCTCCTCCACCTGGGTCATGTAGTAGCGTGTGTCCCAGGCATGGATCTCTCCGGTGAAGGCCAGATTCCTCTTCTGGCACTCCTGTTCTTTCAGCTTCAGGATCACAGCCCTCTCCTCCTTACCCAGGGGCTTCAGCTTATGGGCCAGATCCTCTACAGTGCGCAGAGGCCATATGAAGCAAAGTGTTAAAGATTACAGTGCAAAAGAAACTCAAGACAACAAATCAACCAGAGGGCCCACAAGGGGCCTCAAGATGACTTGTTAAAAATAAGACTAAAACATGAACTCAAATAAGCTAAAACAACAAAGGGCATTTTTAGGGCAACAAGTTTTCCACAAATTAAGTTGAAGCGACCTGTACGGGCTTAGAGTGCACTTCTCTAGTTATGCCAAGCTCTGGAATATTTCATTGGGTGAAAATTATATTGCTGAGATTGGCTGATTTACACAAAACAATGTTGGCCATTACCGAGGAAGGTAGCAACCTTTATGGAGGATTTGGCCATGTTCATCTCAAGAACAAAGTCAGCATGTGTGCTGAAGCCCAGCAGACTGCTCTTCTGAGAGCGCAACTCCACCAGCTCCTTCAGGATAGCTGAGTTCTCCTGTCAAACAAACCATTACAACAACAGATCAGAAGAACTGTGATTGTTACTGATGACTACAACACCACTAAAGCACCGACTGAAGCATCCACGCAAGGGTTCTGTTCTTTAGCCAATTATAGGCATGTGGTGCTTTTAGGGGCAGTCATGGCCTAAAGGTTAGAGTTGTCTTGTATCCCAAAGGTTGCAGGTTCAATTCCCACTGCCAGCAAGAAATGACTGAGCTGCCTATGAGGAGCAACTTTCCCCTAGTTCCTCTCGGGGCACTGCAGTGCTGCCCAACTCTCCACGTGCGTTTACCCCTAACTGGTGTGAGTTAAATACAGTCAGGTTTTAAGTATGGGGACAAATACGTTACTTTCACTTTACAAAAGGTGATTTTGGGAATTCAGACCTCTTTACAGCGGGAGTTGAAGGCCTCCTCTAATTTCTTTCTTGTCTCAGGAACGAAGCATTTCTTCATGGTGGGGAAATAATGAGGGTACTTCAGAGTGAGCTGCAGCTTTCCAGACTCGTCCTTCTCCAAAGAGCTGAGGAAATCCTCAGGGAGCCCCCCTAAACAAAAGCAATCATACCATCACATTACATTTTTATAAACTATACAAAACAGAAAAAACATCTGCCTAGCACCTAACTAAAGTGACGCTACTAACTTACAGATGACATTTGGTTCTATATTTAGGGCACAATTTCACAACAACTACGTACTAAAAAAACACGCTTTTGAAAAAACACTAAAAAAGCGCTTTTGAAAAGTTTTGCATACAGACAACAATGTTGTTGAAATGGTCCCATTCACATGGATCTGCGAAAAGGGCTATAAACTAAATTGTATGCATGCCAGACCAGTAAGTGATGACACTAGAACACATAATATGCACATGCATGTGCACGTCATAGTTTTGACAAAATCATGTTTTTGTAGTACACATGTATTACACAGTTGTCATGTAAACCAAAAGCTAAAAGTTTTGTTTGATATGTAAAATCAACACCCAAACAAACACACCCCTCCCTTTACTGCTCCAACCTCAAAATAACAACCACAATATGCAACACAGGCAACAACTAGCAGCTACAAGATTGGCTACGAGATTGCAAAGGTGTTGTGGTGATTGGTCTGATCCACTTTCTCCTATTTACACAGACGGGACTTTGTGCATTTTTTCAGTAATCTAGCAAATCTTCAAAATTATTTAATTAATTTTAATTTTAATAAGCAGCTGCTGCTGCCACCCACCGAGCTCCTCGCGAGAAAATGACAGGCTGGTTGTGTCTTCATTCAGGTGCTTGTTGAAATCGATAGACAGATTGCTCAGTTTCTTCTTGATCTTTTTGATCTCCTGTTTCAGGAAAGATAAAACTCACTTACAGGCTTGAAGACAGATGGTGTGCTACTATTACACAACCAAACAAAAGATATAACAACTTACCTCCTGTTTCTCTTTGGGAAGATGGAGGCCATTTCTCTTACCCAGCTTTATGAGTCTCTCCATGTAACGTTTGGCCTCAGGTGTCAAACTGTCACCTGACAGCTTCTCCTGTAAAAGAAATAACAAGAACAAGTTCAAGTACAATGTGAATGCAAACTGGGTCTTTTTCACTCAGTTTACTTTTGGGTAAAATGAAGGACATGTTACTGGGTTAACAGTTCAGCTTGGTATAAGAGAACAAATGTGAACACACCTGAAAGTTTCTCTTTTTTTTCCCCAATTAAAAAGATGTTGGCACAATAATATTTTCTGTCTGTAAATCTAATTTCAAACATTTAAGCATATGGCTTCACATCTAAAGGTTTTTAAAAAAATGACAAACATTTTTATCATGACACTAAACTTCTCACCAGTAGTGTATGCGTGGACTTAATTAACTATTAAGTTAGCAGTTCCCCCCAAGTTGAACTTGAGAGCTGCTGTTTCTGATTTATGTTTGTGTTATGCATCAGCAATGTAAGCGGGCGAAAATGATCAACCCTCATTTGTGAACCCAGTTCCACATGTTAATTCAGCTATCTCAAAGCTCACCTCAGGCCCTGAGATAAACCAGTGTTTAGTTCCAGAGACAGATGTGCTTGTGTTGGTTGCATGCTCACCTCCAGAGCCACAATCCTCTGATAAACATCCTCCCTCATGCTCATCTCCACATCAAACTCTGACAGCTTCTTATCAGCTTCAGTGCTGGCTGTGCGGACATCCTTGCAGGAGGACACATGCTGAGGGAAGTCCAGCATGTTACGCTGGACTGCAGAGAAAACGAACAGGCAACATGGGGTGCAACTAATGTCACTCTGGACACTTAGAAAGGAATCAATTCAAACTGTTTTCCATCAAAGATTGTGTGGTTGTCTTTAATTCCATAACAACAATAAAAGTCTATGGAACGATCTATACAACAAATAAATGTGTAAACAGAAGAGGAATGGGGGGGTTGATTTTGGTTTTGCTGGAATGACTGCAGAGAACTCAACACCTGAACAATGGAAAAGAACAGCGGAGTGTGCGGGCTGGTCAGCTCGTCATTATGTGAAAACTGCTGAATGTTGTGTCACTCCATACAGCTTTACTGCACACTCAGACATTTTTCCCTGCAGTGCTTACAAATGTGATAGAGAAGCCTGGTAAGTTACTTTTAAATCAACAATCATGTTGGTCAATACTAATAAGAAAAAAAAAAACTAAAAGAGAATAAGAGGCTAAAAACATGTTGCGAGGGCTAGTTGTGCTAAGCCTCATTTTTATTATTTATTCCATTTATTTATTATTATTATTATCATTAATTATTTAAATTATCTTTTGGCTTAGGGTTGAAATGAGGTCCGGACATATTTTTATCAGTTTTACTCTGACATCAATACTCATCACTCCATTTAGATTTGGTCTAAATATATGGTTACAGTAAAAAGCAGAGCTACAAAACACACAGAAATTGTTTACAAAATTAAGGACTGTAACTAGCTTGTGACAGACTTGTTCTGTAAATGGACCAATATCTACCTGTGTATTCCACCTCCACATCAGCGAGAGCTTTCAGAGTGTTCTCATAGCTGACGCTGGCCAGGTCCAGGGAACCCACGGTGTCATACACCTTTTTGGTCTTGGCAATAAGCTCATCAGTAAGCTGGTGGATCTCATCCGGTGTTAGATCCCACCTCAGAAGGTTATCAGCACAGACCAGATCCCCTGAGCCAAACACAACTTCACCTGAACACTCACAAAATTACATACTTCACTTAAACTGATGAATTTACATTACACCATTACAAGTTCAATACTACACACAGCTAAGACATAGAACAGCAACAGCACCAGTTCACTGCCCTTTGACTTTAGAGTAAGAACTGTGATTTGTTGATTCAAAAAAAGGAAGAGTCTTTGATTATTCTGAAACAGGGTGAAGCAGGATTTACTTAAATGCAGGTTAAATATTACAAATCAATTGAATACAGTTAAATAAGGTCTATTACAATGTTATCCAGTGTAACAAATAATACACATTGTAACTTGGAGGTTTATAAAGTGTTAGTGTGCGAGTTTTATGATAATACCTCTAATCTCAACGATTAAGGGCTAATCAGCTAACCCTGCAATACTTGAACGTGACACATCTAATTCGTCTGACAGTAAACCATCAATATAAGACAAAAACTGTATATGTGTGCTAATATACAACTTCAAAACAATACATAGGCCCATGATAATACATTCGTGTATTGCATTATGAAACATGACGTGGGCCCAGTCAGTGATGGATGAGCTCTGAACGCGATCAGATGTGTTTGGATCAGTCCCGTGTGTTTAGTGTCGGTACTGGAGGGCGGGTGTGGAGATGAGCGCCACAAGCTGAATCAAGAACATCGCTTACAAACGGAATATCAAATCACTGCGTTAATGAGTTACAGAACAATACACCAACGCTTATTATACTTCATTCAACCAAACAAAAGCCTGTGGCAGTTCTGTCATTGTCTGGAAATACCAAGCATGCTAGTATAGTGGTGTGTTTTTCTTACCTGTAGGCGCCATTACTCAGCACAAACACCGCGTGTTTCACAAGCGCATCAAAAGAATCTCCAGCCACTCAAAGCCGCTCCACTCGCTCTTCCTGCTCCGGTCACATGACCCTCCGC
The DNA here is from genome assembly GCA_036877625.1 of Ambastaia sidthimunki. Classification (NCBI taxonomy): domain Eukaryota; kingdom Metazoa; phylum Chordata; class Actinopteri; order Cypriniformes; family Botiidae; genus Ambastaia; species Ambastaia sidthimunki. The sequence goes on from JAZGTK010014917.1 coordinate 7,333, forward strand.
AGAGCCTAAGATTGGTGGAATACTTTTCGTCATAAAACGTCATCTTAATTGTTTGTCTGTCTATCTATCTGGCCAGTTTGTGCGTGACTGTGGGTGCTGGTGTAGTGTTTTAAACGTTTGGTTGTTGTTTAACATGTTTCACATTCCCTTTTTTATTGGTAGACATATTGACAAAACCAACAAAAAAAACAAAGACACTAAAATACAAAACGATTTCCTAGTTGTGACCTTGTAGTTGCAAGCGTGTGTGTATATATGTATATATATGTATATATATATGTATATATATATATATATATGTATATATATATATGTATATATGTATATATATAAAATACTTCTGTGTCATTTCTAAATAATAGTTGTGGTCTAGCTAACATTTCATTTTTTCCCCAGATTTTTCTACCCTTAGTGTAAACCTACTGGATGACTGGATAAATAAAAGGGGATTAACTGAAGCAGTGATCATCTTGATTTTGCCAGTTCTGCCCAGTAAATATTAACATTAATGACAATTTTAATAAAGCAGTTAACAGCATGTGTTTGGTCTTATGATAACAGTCACAGTCTCATTCATGATGTTTGTGTCTTTGCTTGATTCCCCTGGAAAAAACATCCCATAAACATTTTTATACAGTACCAGTCAAAAGTTAAAAAACACTTACTCATAACTTATTACTATTTTTACATTTACATTTATTCATTTTTATCCAAAGCGACTTACTGTGAATTCAAGGTATACATTTTTATCAGTACTTGTATTCCCTGGGATCGAACCCACAACCTTTGCATTGCTAACGCAATGCTCTACCAGTTGAGCTACAGGAACACTTTTTTTTTTTACATTTTAAAATAATATCAGATAATTAAAAAATTGACTAGGTTATGGCATCCTCAAGTCGCATTTGCCTAGAACGTACAAAAATGTATTTTTGGACATTTTATTACCCAGTTTCATGAAGCATCAGACTGAGATGCTTTTAAACAGTACTGAAGGAGTGCTTATCTATTCCAGGCAATATTTGGTACAAATCATCCATTTAAAATGATACTAAAATTAAAATTGTAATTTACTCATGACAGAAAGTATTGTATGCAAGTATGTTGGCACAATTACATTTTTGTCTACAAACATAATTTCAAACATTTAAGCAAATAGCTTCAGATGAAAAGATCATGAGAAACAGTTAAGTCAAATGTTTCTAAACGTTTTCTAACATTGTAATATATTTCAGAGCTGTTGTATAGTGTATCTATCCATAGTATCACACATCATGCAGCGTTTACCATGTAGTTCCTGTTGTTCCTATACAGAACAATGAAGCATCTTTAATAAATGTTCAAATGTTACTTTATTAAAAGAAAAAGTTAAGTTGTCTCTCAGTAACATTTTAATATTTAATTTACAAATATATAAGTATTTAATATTGTTTTATTAATTTTAATTAATTTTATTAAAAAACATTTGAATTATTTCATGTCTTAAAGATGACATTCAAGATATAAGTCTTTCCACACTGAACACAAAAATGGGGTGTAAATGGGGCATAACAACACTGGATCAAATCGCAACCAATCAGAACAGCATGTTGATGAGTTCACTCAATATTCTCTGAGTATTCACTCAGATTTCACTTAGAGACATCTGTGATCTCTTATAAGTGATATAAGGCATGCTTTTTATATTTTTTTATAAAACTTGAGTGATTGTCATTTATTTGTAAACTTGTATAATTAATTTTTTCATTCACGTTTGTTGTGTAATATAAATAATGGACAGATTAAGGTCCAAATATTTGGTGGGGCAGGCAGGGCACCAAAACTGAAACAAAAGCCAAGTGACCAACAAAATTCAGTGCTTGTCACTAGGTTAGGACAGAAACTCAAAACAGAAAAGACACCCTTTCCCACTGTCACACTCTGTTAGTAAGGAGAACATTAAAATTAATAAATAATAATAAAACTGATCACATTGAATGAGCACTTTTGATGTGCAACTTGACAAGATTTGACCGTGAGAAACCTTTTCCACACTCTGGGCATCTGTAGCGATAATCACCTGTATGAAGTCTTTTATGTTCTTTCAAGTGTCCTTTTAATTTAAAACTCCACCCACAGGAATCACAGCTGAAAGGTCTCTCGCTCTGGTGCACAACCTTGTGCATCCGCAAACATTTTTTGTTGCCAAATGACTTGTTGCAAATGTTGCATGTCATCTGTTGAGTCTGCAGTGACGTTCGGGGCACCTTCTTCCTGTTTTTTCTGTGAATTTCACTTAACTGTACATCTTGTTCTGTCACCGTAAACTCAATGCAAGCATCATTGACAATAACATGCGTTACTTCAGGTGAGTTTATATCACCAGCCCGATCATCACACGGCTCTGACTGATCTGTGATTGGTGATTGTTTGTCTAAAGCAACATTTCCTTCATTTTTCTGCAGAATCTCCGGCTGATGTGTGAGGCACTTGGCGGGTTCCTGTCCTTTGATCGCTTCTGAGAGAGATAAGGTAGAGGCTTGACTCAAAGGCTCATGAGACATCACCATGGCTACCTTCCTCTGTGCTTTGACTGCTGAGAATTCTAAGCCCGGTGTACCTGGCAGAAGTCCACCTGCACGAGTGCTTTCATCTGTAGGACATGTGGCACAAGATTAGACTCTATTACAATACGGTAACAATCTGGGTTGGGCAATATTGACTTTGTTATTGTGAGATAAGGAGCATATGGAGGAATTCATTGCTCCTCCCCAGTGGCTAAACAAACTTTCTTCTGATAATAAAAAAGCTGAAGACTTTCTCACCTTGTTTCTTAACTACATTTTCTTCACCTTGATTTAACTTTGGCTATTCGCAACAGGTTTAATGTACATAAATATATAACCACGCAATACTATCCATCTGCCTTTGTAGTCAGCCTTTTGTATGTGGTTATTAAGGTCATAACAGTATGAGATTATAAATTATAATATCATAGTTTGATAATTATCTAAAACATCAATACAATATAATAAAACCTTGATAAAACATGGACAAACATGATAATCCATAAAAATAATGTTTAAATATCATTATATATAGACTAATATTATTTATAACTATTACTTATTTATACCTATTCAAAAATATTGTTGTAAATTATTATAACTGAAGCACATTCTATTGTATTATAATATAGTAATATATATCATGAAGTAATATAATATATATCATGAAGACACCATTATCATCATGTGTACTTCAGTATGTAGTACATAAAGTCACTCAGAGACATGCAAAAACATGTATGTATATATCTCTTTGTGCTTTAATGACACGCATCATATCTTTTCATTTAAACATACATCAAATTGTGTGTTTTTGGTGACATCCGCATTATGCTGTAAATTCCATGTTCACAACTGTATAAATCTTTGTGATATATCTTTATCTCCACTAAGAGGATTGTGTTTTTCGGCAGTGATGGAGATTAGAAACAGCTTCTGTCTCTGTTGTTTTTTTTACTTTTTTAAACCAAAAACCCTAGTTGTTATACAGAATCGTAATCATAATTGAAATTGTAATTGCAACAGTCCAAGAAATCTGAGAGCTGATCTGAATAAATGTGTTACAGAGCATTTAAAAAGTGAAAATTCCAAGCAACCAAGTCATTCAGAGCATTTAAAAGCAGAAGAGACCATCTGTAAAATGGGAAATCATGTTTGTGGAATACCATAATATAACACTGTACCAATTGCAAGTATGCAGACCCTTCAGAATTGCCAGGTTTTCAGCATCAATTGTTCATAAAATTAAATAAGTGTATTAAATATTACATATTTTTATCTGTTTATGAGTTTTTCGTAAGATTATCTGTTCTGAAGAGCTCTAAAACATATGCCTGATGGAAACATCAGAAAGGCAAGAAGGTGTAAGGAAACTTTTGTGAATATTCTGCTTCTCCTTTCTCATGCCAGTAAAAGCTGTTCAAATGGGGATAATTATTTTGATTATGTAATTCAGGGGTTTTCAGCTAGTTCACTTGTAGCCCACTGTCTGGGGTGGGGGTTATGCAAGCACCCCATATACAAATATTAGCTGGGATTATTAAAAAAATATAAAATTATATAGGCAATGGGGATTTAAACATTTTGAGTTAAGATTGAGTTTGAGTTTACTGTGAAAATAAATAAAATAAAGACAGACAAATATTTCCACATAAGGTCCACATACTTACATCAACCTAATCTGTGTATTTCTCAGAGGATTGTATTTTCTTCAGGATGTCTCTGTTTAATACTCTGTTAAATACTAACACGTCTATTTGAAAATGTGTGGCTATTTTTGACTAGTAGCCTACTATTGCAAAAGTCGCAAATAAATACGGATTTAACAACTAAAATATGTTAGACATCTCTCTTAACAGATTTTTTGTAGTTTATTATTCACGTATAAGTGGATGTGTTACTGACTGTGGCTTGTTTCTGCACGGCTGTAGTTCCTGCTGTAAGTCAGCGTGTTCTTCAGACTGTTGTTCTCCTGCTTCAGACGCTCGATCTCCCGCTGATACGCAATAACACTATCTTTGACAGCGTCAAATATTTCTTCGGCTGCTGCCATCATTCTCTTTATTAAAAATGAATGTATAGACACCAGCTCGACCATGATGCCCCGTGTTTTCAACTCTCTCTTCGTCACTGAGTCGACGGCAGCGCAAACGTGATTTGGGGACACAGCGCCGCCTTCAGGCCAGAACACAACCACACTGTGTTTTGCTCGTTTAGAGTAACATTCAGATTTACACGTGCCTTCTGCCAAAGCTCTCAAGTATTAGTCTTATTTAACACAATAATTACATTCAAGCAAATATTTTTGGTTAAATATGGAAACATATGGGTTAAAAACCAGGTCTTCTCATGATAAAAAATACTAATACAGAGTCATCAAAATGTAATCCAAAGTAGTCAAACTACATTACCAAAAATGTGTGACTAAGTACACATTTTATTATGTACTTTTTATTCAGTATACTGATTCTAATCAGTATAATCAGTCTATAATCAGAGCTTATTGTAAAGACTATATATAATTTCATAATGAAATATTTAAGTTGCATTTTTTTTTTATTCATTTGAGTAAAATTAATTTACATAAAATTTTATTAGGCCAAGTAGACTGCACATAATATTGCCGTACACTCACATGCTCTTGAATTTAATCAGGTAACAAAAGCTATTGGGCCTAGTTAAAACATGCAAGCAGTCTCATGTCCTAACAGTGAAGGCAATAGATAATGAGCAACATGGAGAATGTGGCATACAAGCAGGTGAGCAGCACCAGCCAGGCACAATAAAACACATGATCCTGATAATGAGCGGATGCAGATACCACTGGCTAAGCACGATAAACGTTTGTAGCGACGCGGCAGATTAACAGAACGATTTACTCCACATTGCCTTAAAAAAACTGATGTTATTGAGAATTATAAAAAATAATAAGTAATACTATAAATAATACTATAATACTATAAAACTATAAAATTACTATATAGTAGTAAGCCTACAAGTGAGAAACACTGCAAAACCAATTTGTCCTCTATCAAGGCAATAATATAATAACTGTTGATAAAACAACGTGTATGTAATACCAAAAGTTAAGATTTGCTGAAAGATAAAGACACTGGCATAGAAGTGTTTGATTGGTAAACATCTATTTGATCAATATTACATCTAACTATATGATGCACTAAAACTATTTGATACATGTTGCAAAGTACTCTTTATTTGTATTATTGGGGTCTTACTGTGAATTAACATATTTAAGGATTATGTACTGTTATCGCCCTCTTGTGGAGGTTACATAATATGCTCACAGGTTCACCAACTTCACTAATGATTGAACTATATTTACTACAAATTCTTACAACAGTAACAACACAAATCCTGGAGTAAACAATTCATTTAACTAAATTTAGAGTTATGTTAGAATTATGTTACACATTCACAATGATTAAGACACAATGATCAAATTTTTCCACGTCCCCTCTAGTACACTACATTTCTCATTTCCTTTAAAATTTCTATAAAACAGGTCAACTTCCTATTTAAATCTCTTTGCCACCAGACTTGTCCATTTCCACATCCCAAGGTACCAAAAATTTTAACTATTTTAAAAT
>JAZGTK010014918.1:0-13486 GCA_036877625.1 Ambastaia sidthimunki
TGAAAGGGAATGCCAGTTCAGACATTTTGTGTGGGAACTGGTGAATTTATGCTGGCCTGCAGCTGCACAGATCAGAGCCTGGCAGAGACTCAGTTTGTCTAGTCACTGAGGAAAAACAGGAAGAGCGAAAAAGCTGCTTGGTTCCTGAGTGAATGTGGGAAGAATGTGGGGTGCAGGACGGCTACATTAATATTCTAAATCCTGCTTGTTAATACGGCCACCATGTCTGTTGCATGCATATAAACAGATGACTATCAGGTGCAAAGATTATCAGCAATGCAATGTTTTTAATACACAAATCAGACGCATAATAACCCAGTCTGCTTTAAAAATTGAGCAATGCACATTGCAGTACCTAATAAAAGGCCTTATTTGTTCAGTGAGCGCCAAGTATGGAAATATCTGCACTAGTAATCTGTCAAGTGTTTGGCGGTAATGGGAAGCGGTTGGAGGATTTTCCCAAAGCCAAACAGCCGTCTTTTTATGAGGTTTGCCATCATTTGCAGGCTAAACCTCTCCCTCAGCAAGGTATTATTGCATCATTTGAACCCGATGTGAAACTGTACGTCTTTTATTGAGTTAAATATTCAAACTGTCTTTGCCAGCTGTGGCCTGTATGTCTGCCTGCAAAGCATCTCACTGGCTGCTTTTTTTAGGAAGTTGTTCAGCAACACAACAGTGGATTTCTTTAAATTAAAAGTTTTTTTTCTAGCATCTTGTGTAATATTTTATTGTGGTTGACATTGTCTACTTTTATTAATTATTACAAGTTATTGATACCAATTGTTTTATTTTATTACAAAAACATTTTTGCATAACTGTCCTGTACTAAAATGTTTTTGTTAAAATGTTTTGCTACTTTTCAACAATGCACATTAGAAAAAGCGCTATAGAAGTCAAATTAAACTGAACATAAATTATGCATTTTACATGCATAATGGCAGATAATGCACTGTTTGCCATCATTTAAATGCTAAACATATTCACATACCCTGTGTATGACCAGCATGACCTTGTGTTATCCATTTAGCATTTTTTCCTTCATACGTTTCAAAATAAATTTGAGGAGTTGCTTAGCAATATATTTAGCGGCATTTTTCTAAAGACTGCCGTGCTGTTGCAATTTTTAACCTTGTGCCATCAAATGCCACGATTAAAACGTGGGAAATGTGAAAATACTGCAGCGAGGAGAGCAGTGGAGAGCTGCATTCAGCCGGGCGGTGGATGTAGGTAAAGCTCCCGTCCCCTGTGCAGAGGATTATTGTGATTGTTGAGGCAGGATGCAGTTGACAGATGACTGCTATTATCTCCACCAATCTGCCTGACATTTCACTCAGGCAGATGATTGTTCAGATGTGAGCTCACAGTGAAGCCCCTGTGATTCTGTCAAGTGTTCTTAAAATGAACACTTCTGCTCACTATCCACAAGATTGACCAGACTGTCATGTAATCCAAGGGCTTGTTTTAAAGACTAAATGGAGGTGGACAGTCATTTTCCTCACCAGCTAACACATGGTGCTGTGCACACATACACAAACAAACATAAACTTGTGTGAAAAAAACAATGCTTTTTTTGTAGACGAGAAACAAATTATGGTTAGTGATTTTTAATAAATTCTAAACCCTACTGTAAGTATTTAACATTAACATGTTACTTCAACTTATGTGCTAGCTGAGGTAATTTGAGCTGTTCTGTTTCTAAGCAATTGGACTTGAGGAAAACAGGTGTAAATATCCCATAGAACTAAAAGATGTTTAGGGACCAAAACATCACAGAGACATGGGGATGGACTCCTTTCTTGGACCATTAAAAAACACCTAGTAAACACACAGAGCTCTGGTATACTCTGTATACTTTGTCTTAATACTCTGGCAATCAGATTCTCTGGCATTGTGGCAGCAGTTTTGTAAGGGCAAACACTACTCACAGTTTAAGAAAATGTAAAATTGTAGTTCTGTGTTTATTTTAACAATTTCATGCAGTCATAAGTTATTTAAAATTTTGTTTTTGAAAAGGGTTTGACTCATTTCAAGTCACTGTTGAAACACGGTAATCTGCTTAATATGACTATTTGGAATGTTAAATGAGTATTATATTGGTCTTTCGTCTGACCCTAGTGCTTCCACCAGTTGTTTGGCATTGAAGCAAATATTGCTGTGAGAATTTCATATCATTGAACAAAGGCAACACCAGTCAGTCTATTTTGTCATGTCAATGTCATTGATGCCACCTCCCTGACAGCCTGTCACTTCTGAGAGCTTGTTTGCCCTCTTATTTCTCCTGCAGTAAAGGAGAAGCCAACCTGATTTTCACACGATCTGATGGCCCTTGTTTTAATCAGCTAAATTCAAGGAGAAGCTATTTTTAAGCACTTCCTACTGTGGCCATGACTGGGGCTAGAAGTATGACTTCTGTTTGACTTTGATATCAGATTTATGTTCTTGTATACTGTGATACATTTTGTTGCATAGAATGTGAATGGTGTTAGCTGACCATTTTTTCAAATTCAAACTGTACATTGATTATGGTTGTGGATTTTAAAAATAATAAGCATTTTGGCATACTCTGCCAACTTGACTGAGATGATTTTGAAAAACCTTGAATATTTGAAATTAGTTTTGTAGAAACAATTTTATTGTACCAAAACAAGACAAATTGTAGTTTGTTTTACATTACAAAACTTGTATACATTTTTTAATAGGTGACTTGGATTGAATAATTAAGAAAAATAAGCCAATAAGAGCCCAAGATAAATGGGAACGGCTTCAGTTTTGTTTAAAAAGCATCTCAGGTTTACATCTTAAGATGCATCCAGTTAATTAAATATCATAAATACATTTTTTTAAATTCTGGGCAAAGCGTGGCTACTTTGCAGATGCTAAAATACAACAGTTTTTATTTGTTTAGTATTTTTTAGTCACAATATAATTCCTGTAGGTTTGAAGCACAGTAAGGTTGAGTAAATGATGACTAAATTTTCACTGATTCTTTAATGTAATTCAGATGTGCCTATTTATGTTGTGCTAAGTGGTACAGTTACAGTACGGTTATCTGCAGAGGCTCTCTGGTGCATGCTGGGTTAACCTGATTCCCTTTATTCTCAGTTACCCTTTCATCCCCCACCCCACACTATGTTTTAACTCAGCAGAAGATTAGCCTAATTGGGCTACTTCTCTAATTGGCCTCTTAACCCAGTTTGCCGGGGCCGACCCCAAGTGGATGTTGGTCAAGGGTGCGAAAGCCTGCAGGAAAGCCATTGACAAAACCCAATGTTTATGCTAATCACCCGGTCATCAGATGCAGGTTTCAGGGCCACAGAGCTGTCCAGACTCTGCATCTCTTTACGTAATTGGCTTTCAGACAACACTGTACTGGCCCTGTCTACTTTGTGAGTTCTATAACAGGGTGTTTTGTCAAGTTAAGCCGGCACGTTTTATTACAGGAGAGCTGACAGCTCGTGAGATCAGACAGATGGTTTAATGAGGCTGGCCACTGTCGTTGCGTGTCCCCCTCCCCCCTTGGCTCTCATCCCTCACTCTCCTGGGTGCTCCGTTCCTTTAAGACACAACATGTCCCTGGCCGCGTGTGGATGTGCCCTGGGGCCATCCGTGATCAGACCTGATCAATAGCAGCTCACTGTGAGCAGGAGGAGAGGGAATTACAAGGTCAGGCTGATTGGATCGATTTCTCCTTGGACTTCACTGGGCACTATCACATCAATAACTGCACAATTGTGTTTAGTACAGAGAGGAAGAAGCTGAAATACTTCTTTCTATGTAACCAGAGTTCTGATTGTGTCCTTCTGTTGTCACAAAAATGTAATTTATGGGTGATGCAGTATTTAATATGAATTATCATGCATGAACTGTCAGGTTTCATAAAACTGTAGCAATTACAGTGGGGTCCAAAAGTGTGAGGGCGCTTTTTTCATTCTCAAATGTGTGCAGCTTGTTGGTTCTTGTTATCCCTGTGTGATTTGAAAATGTCCCAAAAGAACATACAAATAACAACATATATTCATCAACTGAAGTTAGTATACCTGGTCTTTCAAGGCGTTAACATGCTCTTGTGTAAATTGGCTTATATTTGATTAGTAAACTAGAAAAACTACAGCGTTTTATATAGTTTATATCACAATAACCTTTTTCTGTTTAAAATAATTATGTCAACATTTTGTTTTTTATTTTAAATGTGTATTTTATATAATTTTGACTTTTGGCCCCTAAGCTCTTTTCATGTATCTTTACAGCCCACCCTGCGGTCGGACATGGGCCTGACGAGCCCGGGGCCCGTCACCACCTCTGGGAAGTCACCCACTCCATTCTACTCTTACACTGGCTCCAATCCACGGAGACGCCCCCTTCAGGACTCAGCTTCACTGGGTCAGTGACTGTTTCATGCCCTAAATGCTCTTTTTTTATGTGACAGCAAGATCATAGTGTAATAATTGCCGGTTAAGCACTAACAGGCGTAGAAATATAGCACTTGTTTTTTCACCCTTATTGTTAGAGATTCCTGGATTTCTGCAGCACAGTTGCTCAGATGTTTGTCTTTGCAAACCTGTAATCAAAGAAGACAACTGATCAAGTACCTCTGCATGCTTGTTCATTCTTTTTTCCTCTCAAATGTCTCAATTGTTTTTGCCTCTACAGATCCTCTGCAAACAAAGAAAGTGCGTAAGGTCCCTCCTGGCCTGCCTACATCTGTGAGTACAGCATCATTTCATCTTGCTGTCAATGCTTTGCTTTACAAAAAGACAATAATGTGCACGCATACGCTCAAAACAGATTTAATGAAAGCGGAGCACGTTTTGAAATGTGCATGGTCGCATTTTATCAAAGTCCTCTGATATTATGGCAGAGTATATGTGTGTGTATGTCAGAGAACCTGCTTTGCAGATCAGCTTTGTTGTGTCTGTACAGCAGCAGTTTGGAGCGTAGTGGGCGTAGGTACACTGTAACGATGGTTGATTGATTGGGGGGGGGCAATCCGTCAGCGGGAACCCCTCTCCTCCCCTCTCCCATGAGAACAAGGGCTCAGGGACACGAGCTGTCATGCCACATCCCCAGCACAGCTCTTTTGATGTTTAATTAGTCATTATGTAGCCAGAACAGGAGAACAGACAGAGATTAATAACCTGGAATTGGGGGAAAATTTCCATGGGCCATAATCCCGGTGGAGCACCAGATATTAGGATGCAGAGAAAGTGTGGAGCTCAGCTTGACTCCGCCTGTGACCCCCATTTCCCCGAACCCCCCACCCCTCCCTCCGTAACAATATGCATAATCGTACATTTGAACGATCATTATGGGAAAACGGAGGGCAGATAGCAAAAACCTCCTTTTAGGTTCGCCTTCAAGTCATGGTGCTGGCCGCAGTGAATGCGCCCCCGGATAAAGCTTTAGTGTAGTATATTATTGATCCCAACATTAATACAGCGGGATACATAATTTTTCCTGCAGAACAAAAACAAGGCCGCGTGGCAGCGGGGTTAGTGTTCGTGAGCTCTCAATAATCGCGCACAGCCGAGAAATCAGGCACGACTCTTTCCTGAGATGTGCGTAAGATGTTTTGTCTTTAAATTTGTGTTTGAATTGTAGTTTGTCTGGAACAAAGTCACTCCATAATACCAGACTCGGGGGAAACAGGGAGCGTGGTAATTTTGCTACTTATTCAAGATGACAAAACAGGGGTAAGACAGAGAAAGATAGAGAGGTGGAGTGATGGGGGGTGAGGAAAGATTGGTAGCCTCATGGGGTACATCTCTTTGTTGTGTAAATGGACATAGGGATTTTATTTGTCAGTACTTAACACATGGCCGCAGGTGCACTCGTGTGACTCATAACTCAAAGCAGCTCAGGAAAAAGCAGTGATAGTGCAAACAGGGAATACTACAGTTGTATATAAGAGTGTCCACCTCTGATTTCCTTCAAGATCATGCTCACAACAGCTGCAGCCCTTGACATGTGTGCGTATGCATGTGTATGCGTGGGTCTATGTCACAATGGACCTTTCACAAATAACTAAGGGTATAGGGGCTTGGTGACAGGGATCGATCATTATCATTGGTTGACAGTTTAGGTGCTGGTAGTCACTGCTGCACAGGTGCACCTGCAGAGCCACGCAGGGTTTGCTGGGGCAGCTGTGTGTGCGTGTGCATGCGATCTGCAGGGTACCTGTACAGTGGGCTTGCAGCTGCAGATGCCTCTGAAAGCTTTTGCTTGTGTAAGCAGACGTGCCCCACTAGAGGCCCGTAGAGCTGCTTGATAAACAAAATGAACACAATGCTTCCCATCATCAGCGCATCCACAGGGAATACAACCCCCAACTCTCCTAAAAATAATTCAACCTCTTATTTACCTCTTACCAGATCATCACTTTTTTTAAATGCAACGTGGCTGTTGGATTGGTGTGGTTTACGTGCAAATGTAAATATTTATGCATAACATCCGTTCTGAATCTGAGAAGCGGGTTGGGGCTTTAAAACACAGAGCCCACAAAAAGTACATGGCAGCGAATTGAGAACATACAAATATTTATAACCTTGTTTGATTTGTGTATGTCATGTTTCACGAAGTGGAGGGAACCACATTAACCCTTTAACACTGTGACCTATAAACGGATATCAAAAGGTTTTTGTAAAAAAATCTGTTATTCACTCAATAATATTTCTGAAAACTCTTGAATATTACTTGCAGGCTTCGTCTACCATACAGATCCTGCCTCAGTGTCACACCATGCTAGTTTTTTTTTAGCTGGCAGTATTTTTGGGAAACTGAGAGTAGATGAAGGTTAAAGCCGCAGGTCTGGGTTCTCGCTCAGGCTTGGACTCGTTGCCATGAGCGTGGCGGACGTGTGCAGTGTGGTTGGTGTGCGTGCCTGCTATAGCAGCAGTTATGCTGTCAGGCAGCTGTGTGGGCACCTGTGCTGAAGGACCCCGGCTCATTTGACAGCCGTTGTTGTACAGAGGGAGAGAGAGTCAGAGGCAGCCCCCGTGACTTTGGGCGAGTAACTGCATCTTGTAAGAGATTTATACTTGGCTGCGAGCCTGGAGCTTCAGCCTATGTGTGGCTTTTTTTGAACACCCTTGTCATGGGCATGACTGTTTGATGTGACAGTGTTTGCGCTGGGGTGCCGATGTTCAGCCCAGAAGAGAGGAAGTGAAAGTGAGACAGAGAGAGAGAGAGAGAAAAAAGGCAAAGAGAGACAGCAGCAGGGAGCACTTGCCTCCCTCCAGGCCTTTTGCATGTGAGAACGCTGGCTGTGAATGACACAAAAGATTGTCATTTGCTCTTGATGGATCGCTTGGGCAAAAGTTGCACTTAGCAGGAAACATGCGCTGAGAAAAGTGAGAAGAAGGTTAAGATCTGCAGTAGAGCAGAACAGCAGACTATCGCCCCAAAGCTCTGCTGCATGCTGCTCAGAGGATATCAGCTCAGTGTGTTTCCTGCTAAATCAAACAAGCTTGACTATATCCCCTCCGTTCAGAAGATACATCCTGCATTTTTTACTAGGCAGCCACCTACAGGCCATGCGAGCTGATGCAGGCCACAAACCCCACAGTGTTTTTTTATGTATGTGTGTGAGTGGTTGTTTTGGCTTGTTTCCCTTTCCTTTTTTGTCTGCACTCTTTGAACCCCCCGCCTCTAATGCAAGGTCACAGCCTGGCAGTGAAGGCCCTGTGTAGTTGAACATGCCTTGGGATAAAAGGCCCCACTAAAGCCCTATAAAGAATAACAGTACAGATTGAGGTTTGATGTAGGTCTTTCATGTGGCCACTGCTCTTTGTTCTGGGAAAACATTGCTGTTCTCCTGTTTTTTGTGTTTTTCTTCAGCACTGTTTTTATGGTCTCACATCTCTGTTTTTAAAAGAAAATGTCCTGCAAAGGTACAGAATAAAATCCATTTGGTTTGTCATTTCTTATACATAATTGTTAATGTTCTCATGGTTGTTCTTTATCTTCCTGTGACCTCTGCTCTCAGACTCTATCTTATAACTGTTGCTTTTAATAGCTACCTTGATGTTGAGATGTTCCGCTTCCTGACTTCTAAACTTCTCTAATATTAGGCTCATTGTGTGCCTTGTAACTGTGTATCTGTCTGAGGTTTGTCCTCTAGGTCATCAGGTCATAATCCTGCCACCAGGGGGCAGTGCACTGGGTCAGTATGTGTGTGTGTTTACTTGTACATCTATCTTTGTGAGGACCAGTGTGACTAGTAAGACTATTGGACTGAGGACAGAAAAACATGTCCTCACCTGACACAGCTTTAAAGGTCTGTTTGAAGGTTAAGATTTGGTTTTAGAGTTGAGGTTATAATTAGGTTATGGTTATGTTTAGAGTAAAGGTTAAGCAGTTAGTTGTGATGGTTATGGTTAGGGTAAGGGGCTAGACATTGCTAGAGATTGTACTGTATCAATAAATGTCCGCACAAAGATAGCTGTACAAGATAGCAGTGTGTGGGGGGGTTATTAATATGTGGTTTACAAGGACACAAATGTGTAATAATGACATGTGGATAACAATTTAAACATGGTTTATGAGAACACTTCCTGTGTCCTCATAAAAACATACCAAATATACTCATAAAAAATGCCAAAAGGTTTCTGTGAGGGTTAGGTTTAGAGGTGGGGTTAGGGGTAGAATAAACAGCTTGTAAAGTATAATAACCATTATGTCTATGGAGAGTCCTCATAAACCACATATGCTGTGTGTGTGTGTGTGTCTGAAAGGATATGAGCTCATCAGATCAGTAATAAGATAGATGCTTCTTGTTCATTCTGAGACTGAACAGAGACATGCTTACCTCTGGGCTGAATCTATTTATCACTGTTAGGCTGCCAAAATGTACCATAGGCATTAGAGCCCTAAACAATGATGACCACAAACTGTCATGACGTGTGGCTTTCTGCAGTTAAAAATAAACAGAATAGAGACTAGAAAGATATGTTCAGTTGGATTTTAGTATTCACATTTCATATTGTTTTAAAATGTTTCATTCATGTTGTGTGTTAGAGTGTGTTGTGTGCTCACAGCTTTTGTCTTTTTAAGATTACCTGATAATCTTAAGACGTGAAGTTCAGTTAACTTAAGCTGCTGGCATCCTTTACCTGACTTGAGCGCAGCCCTCACGTGAGCCCCAGACACAGCATTTGTAGGTCAGCAGACAGCAAATGTCAAGAATTAAGAGGGTGTTATTGCGGGTTCTGGGCGTCGGGTATCTGGGTGAGCTGCTTTTGTTTTGGCTGATGTCAGGTGTGTTGTGATTGGATGAAGACCTGTTGCTTGCTTAGTTCGTTGGCTCAGACATGCAGGAAGGCTAGAAACCTGGAGCTCCTGTCTGGACTGATGAAAGGGGCTTGGTGGATTTATCATGTCTGGAAGAAATGCTCGCTAAATACCGGTGTTATACTAATATAATGAACACGAGCAACAGCTTTTCTGTGTTTTGTCTGGGCTCCTTTCTCAAGCAGAAAGACATTAATCATTACAAGCACATAACAGAATGCTCATAAGCTCACAAAACCCGTGGAGAGAAATTTTCCTCCTAATGTGTTGTGATGAATGGCCTTATAAAAGCGTGGGGACGTTGAATTAGCCTGTATGGGCTGAGAGGAGATTTCTGTATGTTTGTAACATGCAGGCGTGGGATGTGTGTGGGGATGCTGATTTAGAAGTGTCTAGATTTCAGATTGATTAGTGGTACAGACTGTCTGCTACCGTTTCTACATTTAAACTGCGTAATCCATGCAGGTTTAGTACAGGTGAATCTCAGACTCTCCGTGTCAGCAGCGTGTTAAAGAACTGGGTTGGTTTAATACTGTTTTCTAACCAGGCATGACTCAACAGGTTTCCAAAACTAAATAATGTTTGTTTTGATATAATGATATTACTGTAAGAACAGAAAATTAAACAATATAGCCAATTAGAACATAATTGTTAATGCGTATGTATTTATTAAATGTTCAAACACTTTATTGACATTAACACATTTTCCTGTACAATGAAATTCTTACTTTCCAATGTAAATGCCATTAGAACAAGAATAAAGAAGAATGAAATGTATAAATTACAAATATACAAACATCGCAAAATATAGTGCAATATAATACAGTACAGTTATATAGTGTCTGTGCAAGTTGCATATGTGCATCAATGACTGCGGTGTGTAATGAAGGTATAAGATGAAGATATAGTAAGAAGAGGATCAAGATATGGTGAAGAAAGTTTATTGTAATATGTATGTGTTGTACATAATGTTCGTAACACAAAACTAGGTAGAGAGATTTCTGTACTAATGAAAGGTCACTGTGGGCGGAGCCTGCCAGCAAAAAAAACAATATAACTCTAAAAAAACATATTCTAATGAAAGTCAGGAACATTTATCACTTTATAATATTCTATCATGCTTGTCTAAACTACGTGTAAGACAAACACATGCATAGTTAATGTCATGGGGTAGTTTTGGGTCTAATAAACTGCAAAGTCTTCAGTTCATGTTTAAGTAGCGACTAACTTTATGTAACACTCCATGTCTGTAGACACTCCAAGTAAATGTCCAAAGAAATGGTTCATACTGGCTCGTGATTGGTCATTTTCACAGCGGTCATCATACTGAAAGTATGCGCAGCAGCTGTGTGGAAGTCTTCTCATCAACCCCACAAGAACAAAGCAAGACTGCGTGATGAACTCTCCGGACATGTGTCCGTAATTTGTGATCCTTCTGTCATTTCTTTCTTTCATAATTTTTCCCTTGTTCTTTTCCTCCCAGCGTGCATTCTTTATCTGGATTTGTTTTATGAGGCTTTCAAACGTTCCTGTAGCACGGCCGTCTCTCTTAAAGCATCGACTTGAAACGGCTCCAGGTTTAAAGTGGTACCAGCCTGTCGATCTCAACCACCTTGGACACATTTGAAAGAGTCTCACTGCGAGAAGAAAAAAGAATAAATAATAATAGAATTAGAAGGAAAAAGCATAATAAAGTATCGTTTTCTAGGAAGGCTTTCATCTTTCCCTAACAATAATGTTGTGAATGGGCTGAGGGGGGCCTGTGTTTGGACTGGGAAGCCTGCAGTGACAGACATGAAAGACTTCGGAGAGGAGTGGGCCGAACAGGCTTTAAAGAGACCGATGGCGCTACAGGTCAGCGTGTTCACAGCACGCGGACAACCTCTGCTGTTCCGTCCTTGTCTATTTTAGCACGGCTATCCATTCATTCTCAATAACTGTGTCCAGCCTTTTGCCTTTCGCCTCTCTTCCACTTCCACCCCCAACACTTCCCTTCATTTTCCCCTCATTCACCCCCCAACACCCTACTGTTCCCCTCAGTCTGTGGGCAGGAGGCCCGGGAAGGGGAGCGGGTACAATGAGACAGGGGAGAGAGGTAGAGACGTGAGGAAGTGGAGCGTCATTGCTCTGTGCTTGACGTCATGTTCGGCCCCCTTTACAGCTGTTGGATGTGTTCAACAGCTCTGTGTTTGCTGTCACGCCACAATGGGGGACAATTAAAACAACAGCCACAGGTCGCAACACTTTAATTATTTTATTGAATTAATACTCTTCTCAATCTTCATTTTAGTGCTATAGTTTTTCTCGTTGTTGCCATTTTGTGTGGAATTATTGTGTTGTAATAACTGATAAGTGTGACTTGATACGATTTTGTACTGGGGAAATCCTCTCCATAACCATACTGTTTGATAAAAGGAAAACAATATTGAAAATAATAATATTAATCATCAGTGTGTATACAGGTGATATAATAATAATAATAACAATAATATTGTAATAATAATGTTTTATTTGTAAAGCATATTTTTCACATAAAATTCAGCACAGGGTGCTTCATAGATAAGAGTGTAAACTTAGAATTTAAAAGTGTAGTGTTTTATTAAGTTTGTTTTATTAAGCTTGCATACAAACAGACAGCAGTCAACAGGTAAATCAACATGTTAGTCATTCAAGTGTTTCAATCGGACCCCTTTTCTCACAACAAAATCAACAATTCTAATTTACTTTCTCTTTTTCAAGTCAATTCACATACTCGTTTGTTTTCCACCCACTCCCTCTGTTTATTTCCTCCCTCCCCCTCCTTTTTTCACTACTTATGAGGCTTTAGAGAAGCACAACTATTGGGCATTGGTTCCTCCCCTCCCTCCATAAGCCACCCCCTCACTACCGACTGAGTTGGTACAGTCCTGCTTTGCATAAGTTGTCTGTGAGTAGATCCATGTGTAGAGGCAAAGACTGAAGGAATTATTCCCTTGTGCAGCGGGTGGATGTATGTGTAGGAAAAGAGTTCCACTCTCTCAGGCTCCACGTCTTTTCCAGTGTCGAGGCTTTTATCATGTATTGCGCTTACCCCGTGCCTGGAATGGGCAGCATGTATTACTACAATGGAAAATCGGTGAGTGTTTTATTCTCTCTGGAGGAAGTGTAAGTAAACATGTTTTTCATGCACTCAGTGGGCTGTTGGGTTTAATGGAGTGGTGAACCGTGACTGTTCAGCGTACTGAAACTGAGTTGAGGGTCTCGTTGCTTCTTGCTTTGCGTGTGTGTGTGTGAGACTGTAGTTTCCATTACCTCAGTCTGTGCTAGGTCAATATTTTCTTGCATTTGCACTTCAAAAAGTGCAAGTTGATTTTCCATATTCAGAATTCAATTGCTGCAGAAAGTTTGAATTCTGCATTGCATAAAATATATACCAGTTAAAAATCTAAAATGACTTGCGGTTATTTTAGAGGGAAAGTGACAGACAATATGTCATTGTTTTCTTTATAAACGCACAGCTCTGCTTTTGTATTAGTATCTCTTGACTTTTCCTGCATGTTTTAAGTGTTGTCTGTAGTTGCGTCGACTGATGCTGGCTGCGCACCGCAGGTTCTGCGCGGCTGCTTTGCTGAGCGCTGTGACAGGCTCACAATAATAACAAGTGGGAGTCTGGGAGTGATTAAGAGAGTCTGTCTGTTGAGGTTTGACTTTCCTGTTTGCAGATTGAGCTCAGAGCAGCAATATCGCCGGTCCTCCATCTGTTTTTAATCAGTCAGGCATTCTTCTCTACATGAATTCTGATGGGGCTCCTAAACCTCTCCACCACAGGCCCTTTGATTTCTGTGCACCTCTCATAATGCCTATTTGCCCGGCTGTGTTCGGCTGTCCGTGCGAGCGCTTGTGTGTATGGGTTGAGTCTTTGTCAGGTGCTTGTTGATTGGATTGGTGGTACAGGTTTATGAGCGAGATGAGGTGGTGACATGCCTGCTTTTGTGACAAATGAGGGGGGAGAGTCCTGATTGGGTGTGTGTTGTGTGGGCCGGGGGCCTATTTAGCTGTACATGTTTCATGTTTTGCTAGAAATTTAGTTTGTTTATAGTAATGTCATTTTAAATTCTACAACTACACCAAAAATAGTACTAGTTATTTATTATTTGCTATTCTTTAAAGCAATAGAAGACTAAGGCGTGTCTTCATTTAGATAAACACCAAAATAAAC